>VZTB01014367.1:178609-205097 GCA_013397245.1 Thryothorus ludovicianus
CTCGCCGCCGCCGTGACCCAGCACGCCCCGGCCTTCAAGGGAACGGCCGTCGTTAACGGAGAGTTCAAGGAGCTGGGCCTGGATGATTTCAAGGGGAAATACCTGGTTCTCTTCTTCTACCCCCTGGACTTGTGAGTGCGGCTTCTCTCCCCGTCCCACGGGCCTCCTGCCCTGCTGAAGGTCATCACAAGCGCTGCAGGTCGTTCTGGTTTCGCCCGATTTGGGCCAGTCTTGCAAAGCAGATGTGCCTGTTTCTAGAGCGTGGGTGATAAGACTGGGGGCACATGGCCATGGTATGTCAAAGCAGCGGATAGGGTGGCTGGAGAGCATCTTCTAGCTGCAGGGACTGCATCAGGAGCTGGCTGTGGTTCCTGTTACAGTCAGATCCCAGGGATGAGGGCATTGCCTTGCAGTTTGGGGATGGCTTGGAGACTCTGTCCTTGAAGCAGCAAAGCCAGCAGAACTGCAGCTACACAGCTTCAGGGCAAAACATGACAGGTTTGGGGTCAGTCTGCTCAGAACATTTGAATTGCCAAGAGTATCCTGCTGCATGTGGGCACATGGAGAAAGGTTTAACATGCATTTTTTTTCTGCTATAGTTTCCAGAAAGTCTCTAGCAGAGACAGTTTCTCCACCTTTGTAAGGAATCTGGAGCTCAGAGATGGTAACTGGTGTGTCAGCTGTGTGGCTGTGACTGTTGGTTCGAGACTGAAACTAATCTAGAGCAGGATACATGGCTAAAATTATCCATCAAAAGAAAATGCTCTGCTGCGTTAGTGCCTAGAAACAGACATGAGAGTCTTCTCTAGAGAAAATGGCAGAATTATTACAGCCTGATCTGTCTTCCCACCAGCACCTTTGTCTGCCCCACGGAAATTGTGGCTTTCAGTAACAAAGCAAATGAATTTCGTGACGTGAACTGTGAAGTGGTGGCAGTTTCAGTGGACTCTCATTTTACTCATCTGGCCTGGATAAACACACCACGAAAGGTAGGAATTGAGTATCTTTTTAGGGCTTTCTCTGTTGGTTTGGTTTCTTTTCACAAGAGCTCCAGAGAAGAGGAGTTGAATGAATAATTGTGCCAACTGATTTTTAATAGATTTCCTAAAGTCATATGCAATCAACTTCTACATTTGAAGACATAATTCTGACCTCTGTCTTTGTTTTCTTTCTCTTTTTTGTAATTATTTGGTTTGGGTTTTTAACTTGTTTTGCTGTGATGATAATTATGTTGATAACATTGTATCCTTTTACATTTATCTCAAAAGACAAATGCCCAGTTTACGTGTGAGTGTCCCAAAGTGCTTGTGGCAGCTGATAATGTACAAAAATTACCACAGAAAAGGAGCAGCAGCTGTTCAGTCACTACTGTTAACAATTACCCAACAGTGGTGGCTTCAGGCTGCAAGCAGAGGAGCCACCAGTGTATTGGAGCACTTGTATCATTAAATTAAAAGGGCTCCACTCTTGCAGTACAAATAAGGTTTTTTGCTTTCTTTAGGGAAAGAAAGTGATAAAGACAGCCTTTTACTCTTTCAGATGTGTATAAATATTTGTGCTTTTGATGACATAAAGCATCTCCCTGGTTTAGGTAGTTGTAGAGAGGCACGAGTGTCCCAGGAAGGTGCAGAAGCACCTGTGCCATCAGTCCCAGCCTGTGGGGACAGCAGTGTGCAGTGCTGCAGGCTGGGTTCCTTCTGGCACCACTGGAACATGCAGGGCAGGGAGGAGAGTTTGCTGAATTTAATATACCTTGGTTGAGTACTTCTTTTCTGCATGCTTTGTTCAAAGCTCAGCAGTGTGCCTGTGGCCTGACTTCACAGCTTTATCCCAAAGGTGTTCAGGGCATGGCAGTTCTGCACATATTTTACAGATGCACAAACTGTTCTGAGTTGGAAGAGAGCCACAAGGATCATGGAGTCCAACTCAAAACACCCTGCACAGGGTGGAAAGAATTCCATGGTGGCACAGACAGGAAACTGATACCCAGAGAAGCTGAAGCCTTGCTTTCTCAAAGCTTTGTGTAGGGAACTCTGTTGCAGACAAGTGTTTGCAGGATCAGGGTCTGAGTGGCTGAGATTACACAGTGATTCACTGATGATGCCAAGAATAGCAAAGCTAGAAAACTCCAGCCTTGTTTCAAGGTTAGAGAGCTTATCTCTCCTGTAGTCTCACTATGTGGCAAAACTGAATGAAATCTTGTTTGATTCTTCAAGTAGTATTTAAATTGATTTGTGGGAGGTAAAACAAAAAAAAAGTGCACTGAATAGAGCAGCAGAACTATAACATACTTAGTGTGCTGGGTGGAGCATTGTGTTTGGAATCATAGAATTGTTCATGTTGGAAATGATCTCTAGGACCATGAAGACCAACTCACCACCACCATCACCATGTTCACCACTAACCATGTCCTCAGCTGCCACATCCACATGGTTTTTTCCTATGCCCTGGGAAGCCTGTTCCAATGCCTGACAATCCTTTCTGTGAAGAAATTTTTTGATGATATTTGATATAAACATCCCTTGGTACAATTTGATGCCTTTTCTTCTAGTCCTGTCCCTTGTTAGCTGGGAGAGGAGGCTTACCCCTCTGGCTGCACCCACTTCTCAGTAGTTGTAGAGAATGCTGAGGTCCCTCCTGAGTCTCCTTTTTTCCAGGCTAAATATTCTCAGCTCCTTCAGCTGTTCCTCATCAGATGCATGCTCCAAAGTTTGTTTGTTCACAGGTTTGTTTCCCTTCCCTCCCCACCGTGTTCATCCTTTTTAATTCTGAACACTTAAATATGCAGTAGAAATTTTTCTATTCAAAGCTCCTGAACAGGATACAAAGGATATTTTTCTGGAAATTTATGGCTGCTGCCATTGGTAGCCTCTTACCACCAAAATAAGCAATTCTAAAATGCTCAGTGCAAAAAGAAATTTTCACTTTCTAAAGAAACAAACTGTTCCTGACTAAAACAAACAGAGCAAACTGAAGCAACACTGCACACACTTGGTTCCTTTCATGGAGCAGATGCCATGGTTGTGTTTTGTTGTTACTGTGCCCTCAAGAACTGGAACCCAGCTGCCCAGGAAGGATGATCCTATGGAGCTTTTTGTAACCAAGTGGAACCTTCCTGTGTTCTCTAGAGCGGCGGTTTGGGCAAAATGAATATTCCAATTCTGTCGGACCTCACCAAACAGATCTCCCGTGACTATGGGGTGCTGCTGGAAGGACCTGGCATAGCACTGAGGTAAGGCTCCACTGCTGGTGGCTGTGCTGTGACACAAGCCAGGCCACACTGTCTGCTCCTGCGGGGAAACGGCGTCAGGTGAAGACTGAGATGTGTTCTGCTGCAGGGTGGCTGGATCCCACCCTAGGAAAAGGGCACCTGCCCATTTTGGCCATGAAGCTGAGAATGGCTCCAGGCTGCTCTGAAAATGTGGGAGGGAAAAGGCAGCTCTTCTGCTCTGAAAGAGGGGGAGAGCTGCATGCCACTAAGGAAAAAGAGCAGCATAGAAGGGAAATTTCTGATAATTTTTTTTTCCATAGTAGTCCCTGAGAAACAGTGGATTTGGATAGGAGACCTTCAGTTCCTGATCTCTTTGGATCAGGAACTTTTGACATTTATTTACTGACAGATTAACTTAATTAGTATGGTAAGCTTGGGACTTTTGTTTTCACAGATATTTGTACGCAACGAGATTTAATTTAGCAGCATAACGCACAAGCAGCTCTTCACTCAGTACCTTCAGATTTGGCCAAAAAGACATGGGCAGGATGCCAGCTTTCAGTTTTGAAGTACAGGTGGAAGAAACACTGAGTTCTCCCTCTGCTCTGTCTGCCTGGATTGAGCAGTCTGTGTGCATTGTCTGTAATTTCACAGTACCATAGCACTGGATCACTTTGCTAACAAACAAGACACCAAATGCTGTAGTTCCGCTCCTGATGCGTGTAACTCGGAGTAACTACCTTGCTGTAATTGTGCATCCAATTCCTTGTGCTTGGCCTTGGAATGTGATTTGCCTTCCCTAAACTCCTTCCCCATTGCAGAGGTCTGTTCATCATTGACCCAAACGGGGTCATCAAGCACCTGAGTGTCAATGACCTGCCCGTGGGGCGCAGCGTGGAGGAGACGCTGCGCCTGGTCAAGGCCTTCCAGTTTGTGGAGACACACGGGGAGGTGTGCCCAGCCAACTGGACTCCAAACTCCCCAACGGTGAGGGCTTCCCCAGGGCTCAATGGGAAATACATCAACACTGGCCTGTTCGTGCCTGTCTGGAGGGCAGGGATCCACTGGGGTGGGAGCTGCTTGACTGAACCTGTGCCTGTTGTCTAAACACAAAGCTTTTGTCCCTTGGGCCTGTTTAGTCTGTGTGTCATGTGGGATTTCTGTGAAGAAAGTTACTGCTGTCCTTTTAGGAGATGCAAATTGTGTTCAAAACTCCAAATTTGACTTGAACTCTCCATTAACTAAATTCAGATTTTTTACTTCCGTAATGCATTGTAATTTAATAGGAAAAATGTGCTTTATGCTTAAAATTTTCAAGTGGTAGGAGTTGTACATGATCTAGGCTTTTGTCTTTCAACCAAGTGCAGAAACAGAAATAGATTACTATTTTTATATATGCATGGATTTTCTTGGATAAAGTGTCAAATCTGTAATTTTGTACCTGTACCAAGTAATAACTAAACTTTCTTTTCTTGACAGATCAAACCAAGTCCAGAAGGTTCCAAAGAATACTTTGAAAAAGTGAATAAATAAACACTCAAATATGTGGACAAAACACTTAGTCTTGTCCCCTGAAGACATTAGGAAAACAGCTGTGATTGTAAAAATTAATAATAAAAATAAAAGCTCTAGTTATCTCATGTTTAAGGAGAAATTAAATGCTGAAATACTTACTGAGTCCCTTGTCTTGCTTTAAAAAGGGTAAAACTAAGGCTTTCCCCCTGTCTTCTGCAACTTCAGTTTCATGGATTTCTGTGACCATTAATCATCTTCCTGAATGTGATGAGTACACAAGTTGGCAGTTGCCTTCCACTGGCTTTTCCCTCTTTCTTTAACTAGTTTTGGACCAGAAAATGTCCTGCTTTTATTTTCCTCACACAACATTCTGTTTAAAAAAAAAAGTTTGAAACAATACAAGGACAAATTTTTGATACGTGGTTTGTTTCTAAGGAATTTTGCAGAGGAAGGGATGAATGTAACAAAAATAATTTAAAAATCATTTGTTTTGTTTGTAAACGCACTAAAACATGAAATGAATGTAAATATGTGCCATTTAAAAAGTGCAGCTACTCAGGAGCACTAACAAGCATGAACTTTAATTTTGTGTGAGAGATGGTAAAAACTTGAATCCCCACAGGGCACTTAGCAGAGTTTAATGGCAAGTTTCCTTTCACTTGAATTTGCTTGACTCTTGTACTGCTTGAACTGATGTAGCATCTCTCTGGCTATAATAAAACAATCTTAACGTGGCCTAGCAGCAGGTGTGGTGCTTTGCTTTTCTTTCCCTTTCCCCCTCAGCCCTGTGTCTCTGTTTTGAAGGAACGGGATGTGTTCATTGCCTCAGCTCTGTCCTGCAGCTTTGTTCAGAGTCACAGCTGCCGTGGGGAGCAGCCCCTGGACACAAAACCCTGGGTGGCTGCATAGGTCAATACAACACCCAGTGTGTTTTTATTTTTCATCTTTTGTCCTGAGGAGAGAAGCACAAGGCGGCTGAGTCCTAAGTTAGCTGTATAATGGGGATCAATGCTCCAACGCAAGGAAGGATTAAAAATTGAGACTCAAGTGGTGCCGTGCCTGCTGATGTTCCAGGTTCCACTGCCTGCAAGTCTTTTCAGTGCCGGTGTTGGGTTGTTTTGTGAAATGTAACCGTGGGATTTTCCCNCAGGGCTGTGGGGCTCTGCCTTCCTGGGATAGACACTGGAACGGGACAGGGCTGTGGGGCTCTGCCATCCCGGGACAGCCGCTGTTAAAGGACAGAACCGTGCGGCTCTGCCTTCCCGGAACGGGAAAGGGCCGTGGGACTCTGCTATCCCGGGACAGCCGCTGGAACGGGACAGGGCTGTGGGGCTCTGCCTTCCTGGGATAGACACTGGAACGGGACAGGGCCGTGGGGCTCTACCTTCCTGGGATAGACACTGGAACGGGAAAGGGATGNTGCCATCCCGGGATAGACACTGGAACGGGACAGGGCCGTGGGGCTCTGCCTTCCTGGGACAGATACTGGAACGGGAAAGGGCTGTGAGGCTCTGATATCCCGGGACAGCCACTGTTAGGGGCTAAGGCCGTGAGGTTCTGCCATCCCGGGACAGTCGCTGTCAAAGGACAAGGCCGCGGAGCTCCGCCTTCCCGGAACGGGAAAAGGCCGCGGTGCCTGTGCCCGCCCCGCCGCGCTGCCGGCAGCCGGGGCTCCGGGCGGAGCTGCGGGCCGGGCCCGGCGGGGCCATGGACACCCAGCTGAGGCGGTGGCGGGCCGAGGGGCAGGTGGGCAGTGCGGGGCCATGGACACCCAGCTGCGGCTGTGGCGGGCCGAGGGGCAGGTGGGCAGTGCGGGGCCATGGACACCCAGCTGCGGCTGTGGCGGGCCGAGGGGCAGGTGGGCAGTGCGGGCACGGCGGGACGGGCCGGGCATGGCGGGGAACGGCCGCCCTCACGCCCCGTCTCTCTCAAACGTGTCTCTCTCCCAGTCTTTCTTCCAGAGGTTTCTGCTCTGGGCGGACGCCTTGGATCCGCTGCTGCTGCTCAAGTCCTCGGTGAGTACCGCGCGGGGAGGGGGGAGATGAGCGAGGAGCTCGGCGCCGGTGGAACGGGAGAAGGAAATGCGTGAGGAATGGAGCAGCCAATGTGAGGGGCTGCAGGAGAGCTGGGGAGGTGCTTTGACAGGGGCACGGAGTGACGGGACTAGGGGGAATGGCTTTAAAAGGACACAGAGGAGGTTTAGGTTATATAGCACAAAGGGATTGTTCCCTGTGAGGGTGGGCAGGCCCTGGCATAGCCCAGAGCTGCCCCTGCATCCCTGGCAGTGCCCAAGGCCAGGCTGGACATTGGGAGCAGCCTGGGACAGTGGGAGATGTCCCTGCCATGGCAGGGGTGGCACTGGGTGGGATTTAAGCTCCCTCCCAACCCAAACCATTCCACAGTTATACGATAAACAGAAATGCACGCATGTGCACTTCTATACCTGATTATTCATAAACCAAGGGACATTTCTAGGCATCACCATCTCAGCAGCCCTGCTCAGACCTTGGCTGCTGTGCCAGCAGTTGAATTATCCCAACACTTTAAGAGTTTCTACAATTGTGAGTTCATTGAGTCTGGGTGTGTTCTTGCTGTCACTGCTCTGGTGAGGAACAGGTGCATCATTAGTTTCTAGGTTTGTATTTCTGGTGTTTTATAGCTGATATATTGCACTCAGAATAGTGAAATCTGAGGGTTTCTTGTTTGTCTTGTTTTTTTCCTCAAATACAGAATGAAATAAAAAAAACCAAGTTATTAATACAAACCAATGAGAAGACCCTAAGTGAGCCCATACAGAAAAATCAGGTAATTTGGACTGCAGTTGGAGTCTTAACATAAGTATTTAGCCATATTTAATTGTTGTTCTATGTTTTAAAATACTTGCTAGTTTTAACTTTTTTAAATTAACCTTCTTTTCTGCCTTAGTGTGTGCTTTGGTGCTGTTACACAGCCTGTGGGATGTGACTGCTTTATATTCAACAGGGAATATATGCAGAGAAATTTTAGGGGAAAATATAATAAAAGGGCTATATAAATATATACACTTTGTATAAAAGGAAGTTATTAGAAAAAGACACAGAATAAATTTGGAAGGAAGATTTTACCCAGCCTTTTCTGAAATATAATTACTAATCAAATTTTCTAACTGTTGTAGACCAGACAAGCCTTCTTGCTAAGCCTGGTAAGTTTACAAAATGTTAAGATTTTTTTTTTTTTTCCCTTATTCAAGTATTGCAAAAATGTTCTAATTTTCTTTTTTTTATTTCTTTTTTTAAGTCCAGCATACATCCTGATACAGACAAGATAATTCCTGTTTTGTTTAGACCTCCAGGTAGGTTCCCTTTAGTGAAATTTTATGTGTGTGACTGAAGGATCAGGGGGGAATAGCTCAAGGTAAATAGCTGCTGTGATACCTCAGTGACACTCTTCTCCACCTAGAAAAGCAAGCAGACTCTTCTGTTAGTTGCATTGTTAAAAGTGTTGAAGGTTTATTTATTTATTCCTGTGGTCCTGTTGAGCAATTTCTCCCTGAGATAATCTGCTCATCTACATGGAAATACTCTGATTAATCTCTGCTTCTGGTTGCTGCAGAATGAGTTCCCAAATCCCTCCACATTTAACTGCCTGCTATAATTTAAGTTTTTCCCTTGATGGCTGTGGCTGCTGGATGAATTTGCTTCCTGGTGACCCATCAAGTGTGCTTGGGGTGTTGTTGTTAATCAGATATAACCATACTGAGGATATTTACTCATTATCTCCTGTGGCCACTCACAACCGTGGCACTTTTTGTTGCACATCTCTTTTGGAGCAGAGAGCTGAACTTGTGTTCAGTTATTTGGTTTCCAGGCAATCCTGGTGAGTGGAGTTCAGGCTCCCCTCAGCTGTGAAATCTGAGCAGGGATTGTGGCTTCTTGGGTGAGGAGTGACAGGTAAAGCTTAGGGTTAAAGTTCATGGTGATGCTGGGGTTTGTGGGCAGTGTTTTACTTGGAGATGGAAATAGGGGAAGTTAAGGGAATTTTCTGCTCAAGACCATCCATCTACACTCACAGATGTTATTTTTACTGAAATAAAGTTTTCTTTCTTTTTAGCTTTCATGCCCATAACTCTTCCTTTGGTGAGTAATCATGACAGATGCCAGTGTGCATCCAGCAAGGCTTCCATTTTCCACAGCCAGGGGTTGGAGGGAGGGAATAGAAGTTCTGGGGCTTTATTGTAGCTTCAGCACAAACTGTTTGAAAGACATCTGTTTTATGGGAAGTGCTGAGTAACCTGGAAATCAAGCCCTTAAAGAATCTCCCTGGAAGTCCAGAGCTGTTAGTTACCCCTCTCCAGCAGCATTCCATGTTATTGTTCATGTGTGAAGGAAGCTTTCTGATGCAAGGTGGGATCTCTCAGCAATGAGAGCAAGGCCTGGGTTTGGTCTATTCAGCCTCAAAAATCTGGAACTGCAGTGGGAAGGAGTTGGAGCCTTGTATTCTGTGTCTCAGACCCAGAATTGATTTTTTTCTTATGCAGATGGTGCATTTGGAAGTAGGAAATGATGTTGTCCGTAAATTACCTAAGATATAAAAATAAACTCATATTACTGTGCTCAAAAATGGCACCATTTTGTTTCATAAAACTTGTAGCTGTAATTATGTGCATATTTCTTAATTTATATTCTTTGGATCTAGGCTTGGTCTCTAAGTGTACATCCTGAGCTCTGTCATTCCATACAGACATTACAGCATGAACTTACATGGCACTGCTAGAAAGTACAATAAAAGTCTTGATGGCTGCTAAATTCATTAATAGCAGTAATAAAATTAATAGAAATACTTCTTTTTTATATTTACAGCTTAATGCAGCCTCATAGATGTGGTTGGAGTCAGTGCTGGCATTAATAAAGATGGTTGATCCATTAATATTAAATTAACTATTCAATATTTTGTATTCTTATCTTGATTGACTCTTTCTTGAAAGTGTTCCACAGCTTGAGCTGGAAACCTCAAGAAAGGTTGTGGTTTATTAAAGCTGAAGTTCTTATTCACTGTCTGAATTTGAGAAGAAGCTGAGAATTAACTCCTAAAATCTTTGACCTTAGCTCAGTTAGATCTGAGTTAGTGTTCATATCCCCAGCAAAACCAATCTCAGCCATTTATTTAATTAGACTCTTGTTACCTTAGTTATTTTATTTGCATTTATTTACGCTTCACAGGCAGAAATGCATTTTTCTTTTGGGTAAGAAAGGATCTTTCTGCAATATTCTTGCACATAATGTTTTACCACTGTATGTCTGTGTTTTATACATGTCTGTTTACTTTCTATTTAATAGAAAAATGAGCTTGTCACCTCTTTAGCACCAGGATGTGGTAGCCTAGAACCAAGGCTGGTGGCTTTGGGCACTGGCTGGAGCCTTTGACACTGCTGCCAGTGGTACTTCAGCAGTTCTGGTGCTCCTGCACCAAAAACCTCTGCACTCTTCAAACCTCATTTTCTTGTGCCTTTTTCCTCTTAGGTCATTGTTTCATCTGTTCAGCGCCAGGCAAGGCACTCTTTTTTTTGGCAGGTAATTGTCTCTTTCATTCTGCTTTTACAGGTCTTCTAGTCTCAATCCTGAATTCAATTTTTCTTACAATCTCTTGTTTCTGCAGTTTGTGTTTCACACATACACCGCAGCATTCACTCTGATAAATGGAAATGGCACCTCAAAGGCTGAAGTGAGTTGATTTTTATTTTTGTAATCATCTTAATTGTGCAAATGCCATTTTGACATTCATTTGCAAATGTTTTACAATGTGCTTATGCAGTGTGGTTTTTCTGTCCTTAGGAATACTCACTCCAGCAAAAGCAGCTCTTTCTTGGCTTGGGAGCCATTTCCTATTCAGCCTGTGTTGGTGTAAGTATTTGCTCAATGATTGTTTTCCTAACAAGCTCTCCTGGGAAGGAGTAGGCACCAAGATAATCACAGTGCCAGATATCCTTCAGGTCTCTGCTCTGGTGCTCTACTCTCATGTCTTGCCACAGAGCTGTTCAGAATAAGAATACTTTCTCATCATCTGTCAGCCATTATTTTGCTTGGCTTCCCCTGATGCTTTCTCTTGTGTGATTTTCTTTATTGTTTTCCAAGCTTAGAAGACAGGTAGTGAGAGGAGCTGGCCAATGTTTACAAACAAAGAGTGAGCCACGGGGGTGTTGTAGCTGATTTTTGATGTGGTGCTGTGGAAGAGATCTAGCTCCAAACAAGTGGTGAGATTTGCAGGCATCAGCACTGGACAGTATTTGCTCAAATCCCAAGAACAACATAGCCATGAAAATACTGCACTGGATGCAGGGAACATAATCTTCCAGAAGGGAGCTGACCCTGTGCTGTCTGCTGGAGTAGGAATTTGTGGTTTCTGGAGTTTGCTGCGTCAGAATGAGCTCAGGTATCAACAGGACACTCATCACAAGTGCAGATGTCTCTGTAATGCCTCTCACATGAACCCTTCACACAAAGCATGATTTTCATGTGCTTCTGGCAGAAAAATGTGATTTTTCTTGCTTCTGTTAGAGAGAGTTTCCCCTCTGCCCACCACAGGGCAAGGCAGCTGGCCAGGATTGCTCAGGGCTTACAGAAGTTTGGGAAGGCAGCCCTGCCCCTGGGTCAGCATGGGGGTGCTTCCCTTTGTCCTTCAGGGGAGTATCTGAGGGCCAGCTCGTGTCCTGGCCATTTATTCCTAAATGAAACTTCCTGCAAGTGTATTATGGGAATGTAGAATTGGGCTGAAACTGCAGAGAATCAGGAAAAATACAGAAATAAACCAGATTTCCTGTTTGGGGGAGAGAGGAGTGTGTGACACAAAGTGGTTGGATGAATGTCCAAGGAATATTGGTCAGAGATAATTATTTAATTTTTTCTGTCTTTGTATTCACACTGCTGCTGTCCTCCACACAATAATGCTGAATGCTTTTTTTATCATAATGTTTTCACTTCTTATCTAAAAGAGTGATTACAAGCACCTTCATTATTAACTAGAGGAGGCGTGTATTTTGTTGGAATGCTGAACCAAGGCATTTTTTTATTTTCAGAGATGGTAACTATGTACTAAGTCACAGATTTATTTCCCCAAGCTGTTGCACTGAAATGCTGCACATTTTTTCAATGGAAGGTGCCTGTTTCCTCTCCATGTTAGGCTCTCCCTCTTGCCTTCATGAATCGTTACACGCTGCAGAGCCCATTAATGCACCTTGTTGTCAGAAAACTGCTGCCTGCTCCTCTGCTTGGTGAGTACAAACTGTGCATCTTGCAGCTGGCCTGAGGGCCCCTTGCCTGTCTGTAGAGTTTTCTTGCTTTTGCACAGCTGTGCTCTCCCTGTTTCTTTGGCTGCCTTTGCTGGCCCCCTCCTTCCTGGGGGAGACAACTCACTGCGCATTGTCCCCAACCTCATTGAGTTGCTGGCTTTAGTTTCAGAGCTGCACAGCACTCTTGTGACCTTTGTGCACACACCTGAAAGCAGCAGCACAGATCAGGAGGGCAGTGGCAGTGGCACTGACATGTCCTGGTGTGGCACTTCTGTGACACCAGAGTGCGACGTCGCTCTGGGAGTGCAGAAAGTGAGATTTGTTCCATCTGGGTGTTATGAATCTTGCAAGGAAAATGAGACTCAGTTCTGCAATGCCATGGTGAAGGTGCACCAAGACAAGTTTAACTATTTGATGTCATAATTTGTGTTTCTGTTGCCATTATGGAAATTGTTGGCCTTTCTTAGGGGGAAATTGATAAAATTAAAACACATTGTCTCCTCTGTTTCAAGTACGTGAGATGCCTACTCAGATCTTTCTGAGGTCTTACATTTGAGGTTTTTGACTTGTTTCCTTTGAAGCAGGTGTTAAATGTGCTTCCATTTTCTTAAATGTAGAGAACAGCTGGAGGGTAATTGATTAATATTAATCCAGCATTTGCAAAGTGTCCTCTGGTACACTGATGTCTTTATTGAATAGCCCTACCAAGAACTAATAAAAAGAGCAATCTCTTATTTCAACAAAGGTCAGTTTGACAGTCTATGCTCTTCCTTTCAATGCAGGATTCAGCCTTTTCTGAAACCCTGTTCCTTTCAGGATTTTGTCTTCTGTGCTGGATTTTATGCTGAGCAGGACAAAACCTAACCACAACAGAAATCCCTCCACTTTCCTTAAGACAATGTACTTATGAGTTTGAGCTGGATGGAAATGATTTTAAAGCTCTGAATCCATATGACAAATGACAAAGCACCTTTTAGAACTGAAGCCTTGCAGTCTCTCTCAAGCTTCTGAAACAAAGATTCAGGTCCCAAGTAGACTTTCATGGGGCAGTGTCCTTTTAAGCTGTCAGGTTATTCAGTTGTGAACTGTTGAACTGGAAATGTAAAATGCACATCATTATGAATGATACTGTTGAGGCAGTCCTTTTGGATCTATTCAACCAAAATCCCCTTGGACCTGCAGGTTTGACAAGTGCATTTACTGTGACCATGGTGAGAAGCCCAGAATTTGAAAATGGGATAGAAGTGATGGACAGGAATGGCAGAGTTATAGGAGTGTCTAAGAAGGCTGGTGAGAAGGTAGGTGAGGGGGTGGAGAACTCTTTTGACTTGCCTTTCATTCCCTGCTAAGAGCAGAAAGTGATGCTGAGAGTAGATAGGGTTGGATATATTGGATAAGGAATCCCACATCTTGGATTATGTCTCTGGAACCAGGTTCCACAACTTTTGTGTCATCAAGGGTTGGCTGCTTCCCCAGACCAATATACTGAGGACCAGAGAGACTGGCACAGACATTTCTGTTTTCCCTGGTCATCTCCAGAAGGAGATAACACTCTTGAGTTTTCTGATGGGACACCTCAGAGAAAAGCTCTGTATTGTGGAAACAACTTCATGAGCATAAGGATTTGAGGATAGCTGGAGAGAGAACTTCAAATTTAACACAGGCTAGTTAGGATGGCCAGAAGGTATAACCAATTGTATGAAGTTCAGCACAACTTTAAAAAGCAAGTCTTAGCAAAATTGTTATCATGGCAGGAAAACTCACCTCCCTTTTAAGGAATTGCTCCATCATAAGCAGAGTATTTGCCTCTTAATTTCCATTCAAAAAAGAATTCCTCTAATAGGTTACCCCTCATTAACCTATTGCTTTAAATTCCAGACTGTGGGACAAAAAAGCACTCAGGGCAGCAGGCAGTGTTTGAAGCTGCCCAGAGCACTGCTTTGCCAACACTTGTTTTGCTCTCTCCCTGAAGGCTGTTATGGAAACAGCATTGTCCAGAGCAGTCTTGTTTGGGACAACGTTCTTCCTGCCAGAAGTGCTCATGTACTTTGTGCACAGGTGAGGGGCACTGCCAGGGGCTGGGGCTGCCTGGCCAGTGGGGCTCTGCTTTTCAGTCTGGCTGTTACCATTTGCCAGGGATTTTCTTGAGTTTGCAGTATTGCTTGCCTAGGTGGAACTGGTGATGTGGGAAGCTGCTGTTCAGCTGCTGTGATTCTTTGAGGTCATCAAGCAAATCTGGTGATGTCTGAACCCAAGGGTTTGCAGGAATGAGGGTTTCCTCTCTGCTCCCATGCAGGAAACATATTTGTGCTCTCCTGACAGGCTGTTTTCAGCACCTACCTACCTCCAGTTCCCTAACTTCAGATTTGAGTTCCAATGTCTGTATCAAGGTTGTTCACAGCACTTAGCTTAGGTTTGTATTTTTGATGAGGTAGTGTGGCACTTGAATTTGCAACTAAAGCTGGATCCCAACTTCCAAATAGTTTTCCACTGATTCTAAAACATATTCTTCCTTTTCAACATTTTAAATCTCTGTATCCTAAGAAGAGTACATTGTATGCTTTATGAGAGGATTCTTAACCTGCCCTGAGCTTTTGGTCATGGTCTTTGACATGTAAATAATATAGGTAGGGATCATCTCTACCAGGTAATTTGGTATTGCCTAAATTGATTCCCTATCAGCTTAAGAGACTCCTGTTACCAGAAGACAAATGCAGATGTACAATAAAATTTAAATATGTTTGTCAAGTAATAAATTTTTGCACTAGGCAAAATAGGGCTGCCCTAAATGTTTTAGGAAAGAGATAATGCAAGAAAAATCTTAATCAAAGAACTGAGACACTTTAATGCACTAATGTGCTTTCTCTCCTTTTGTCACTTTGATCTTGCTGCTTTTATTGTTAATCTTGACAGTCTGGGCTTGGAAAATGCTGCAGGCAAGCACAAAACAAAGGGAAGGCACAGGAAGTTAAGATTAAGAATGTAGGAAGTGAAGTAAGGCAACATCTTTAGGAACCATAAGCCTAGACTATTACTAATTTCAATGTAATTTCAACCAGTAAAATAGTAGCTAATGCTATTTGTGTCACTGTCAGGTTATTTTCCAATATTCTGACTTTTTTTTTTCAATGTCTTGGACAGAGCAAGATTTGTTAGAAATCCTCGTGCTTTGGGTCCTGTGAGGATGTTTGTGGTTATGTCAGTCCTAGCAGGGATGCTGCCAGTCTCATTTAGTATGTTCCCTCAGTGTGGGGAGGTAAGTCCTTTCACAGGAATTGATTTAAGATTATTATGACATTAAATCAGCCTTTCAGAACTGTGGCCAGCAGTCTGAAGGCCACATATAAAAAAATCAACAGGATTAATGTGGTACATCTCAAATGGGGCAGGAGAGGCTGCTTGTGAAGGCCCATGTACCAGGCAGAGGCTCACAGGACTTTGGAGGTCTGAGTTGCATTGTGTGTTATTTATATTTACACTTTTCAATGTAGATTTATCAGACTTTCACAACAGTCTGAAGCAAGCAAGGTCAGGAGAACTGTGTTGAAGATTTAAGCCAAGGCTCTTCCAGCACTGCATTCAGTCCTGCAGGAGAAAGGAAAGATGTAGATGAGGATTTTTTCTGTCATGCAAGGTCAGCATGAGCTCACTGGAGAGGTAAACCTGCTCACGTGGGACATCTCTTCACCCTGCCTTGCTGAACTGGGAATTACAATCTGTTCCCTGGGATAGAATGGCTTCCTGGCAGGTTTAAAATGGAGCAGGTAGCTCCTGAACCTTGGGCTTTGGAGAAGGCCAAATGAGAGAGGAGCTTTCTGCATTTGTTTCCTCTCTCTGAATATTCTTAACAAATCACAGACTGGGCTCTTGTGATTTTCAGTGGTTTCTTTTATTTGCCTGAACTTTCTGGCATTTTAGTTTTTTGGGAGTTTTTTTAGATTTCTTAATCTCTACCCTGAAGAAAGCAAATGAACATAAATGAGAGGACTTCTGAGGAATTATCTGCTGAGATTAGTGCTGGTTGATGCCCCTTGGGCTTCCCAATGGCTCATCCCACAGCAGAAGTGGTGTGTCACCCAAATATATTTACAGCTGGATTTGGTGACCTTAAAGGTCTTTTCACACCTAAATCATTCTGTGATCCTATAGTGAACAGAGATAATGTCACTATTTTAAAATAATAAGTATTTCTTCCCATATGTACAGACATGTAGAAAATGTTGGAGGAGCAAAAAAAAAAAAGCCCCAAAACAACAACAAAGAATCCCTCATATCTCCAAATAAACACAAAGCCTTAAGTCTCAATTCTGAATGCAGTACTTGAATTTGTGCAAAGTGCAATGCAGTAGCAGGGACTTAACATCCACAACAGGCTGTGGTGGTGCTGATTCCATTTTTTCCTACATTGCAGATAAAGCGAGCAGACCTTGAACCAGAAATTCTGTCATCTACAGAAGAAACAGAGTTCTTCTACAACAGGGGAATTTAGAGCCTGGCTTTTCTATATAAATGTGTGCTCTGATCCAAGTGAATTCTGAATGCACCAGTGGGATTTGTGACTGAACTGTGATTCCATGGTGGCAGAGGTTCCAGACCCGGTGTACCATGGGGTGATCTGTGAAGAGGCACAACTTGGCAACGTGGCTGTGCCAGCCCCAGCCTGGAGGCACATAAACACACCTCACCTGATGCTGAGAAGTACTAGAAAAGCACTGTAACACAGCCTTTGTCACAAGCTGTGTTCTGTGCTTCCTCAGGTGATTGAGTTCTTAATTAAATGACTGTTGAGTACCAAGTTTGTGCTGCTGCTGCAACTTTTGGTGCACTCCTTCCCAGGAACCCAGCTGGTGAAGGCTTTGAAATCAGTTCTCCTGTGGGTAAAGTCCAGCTGGTTCTTCTCAGAACACTTTGATGTTTTCAGTGATCTAAGAATGCTCATTTTGAGGATGAGATATGAGTGAGGCAGCCCTTGAGGTGGTATTAGACAAAGCAACCGTGATGGCAATAGAATATTGGTTTAATTTAGTTGTTTAAAAAATGTTCAGGAAATGGGTGTCAAACTTGACTGCCAATTAACTCCTGGCTTTCTAAGCATCCTTGAAGGAGTTCTGAGGCCTGATGGCCCATGAGCTTTAAAACTTGTTTTTTTACCCTGAAGCCATGAGGAGATCCCATGTCTTTCTGACCTTGTGGACAGTGAGGAATTCCACTTTTGCAGGTTGGCTGTGTTTATCCTGAGAAAGAAAGCTCTTTTGATATGTGCCATCATTCTGGTGTGTTGTTCAGTGAGGTGGTATGTGCTGCTGATCCTGTGAAATTATTCAGGGACCCTCAGCTGTGTGGGAAGAGCTGCAGAAGGAACTTACAGGAGACCCTTTGACTGCAACAACATCTTCAGTGATTATTGAGGCACCTCTCCAACAGCCCTTGCCTGAGTTATGTGAGGTGCTGCTAAGGCTGTGTGACAAAGATGGAAATGCACTGAAAGTTTATGTGAAAGTGATTTTCACAAATGCAGCCTCCAAAGTATGCCATAATTTAACTTCCTTAGGGCACAATGTGCAGGTCACTGCTCTCCTGCTGCTGGAGGATTGGATTTCTTTTCTCAGTTTGAGGAAAACAATGGTTGCCCAATCCAATCCATGCTACAGGAAGAGAGCAGCATAGAGCAAAGTAAGGAAAAATAGCAGGCCTGGGTTCTTGCACGAAGAGATTCCTGCTGTGCTTTTGGCACTGAACAAAAGCAGGAAGTTGGGGGTTGAGTTTAATTTCTTGTTTGAGTTCTGCCTTTTTTGAGCCTTCCTCTAACAACTTACTGGAGGGAAAGGTCAGACAAGGGAAGAGGGGAGAGGAGCAGCAGCACATCCTAAGGAGCTGTA
Organism: Thryothorus ludovicianus; assembly: GCA_013397245.1. Taxonomy (NCBI): domain Eukaryota; kingdom Metazoa; phylum Chordata; class Aves; order Passeriformes; family Certhiidae; genus Thryothorus; species Thryothorus ludovicianus. The sequence goes on from VZTB01014367.1 coordinate 196,479, forward strand.
ACTGGAGGGGAGCATGCTGTAAAGCTGTTCCTGGAAGACCATATGGATACTGTCTGTTACTGGCAGAGTTTGCACTACTCCACTGGAGGACTGCAGTGAATTTTTAAAGGTGAAGGATTATTTACACCTGCTGAACTTTGCAGGCTCAATCAGCCTCTGTGGGTGAAGTTCTTCTGTACATGGTAAAAATCTCATCAGGGTCAAGAAGATAATTGTGTTGTGTCAGACCAAAGGGTCTGCTGAGCCAAATGTCATCTGCTCATGGCAGGAGGTTAGAACTGGATGATCTTTACTTCTAACCCAAACCATTCCATGATTCTACCACAGGGTCAGGTGAAATAGGCTTAAGCCTCAGCCTGCCTCTCTGGGTGAGGTGTTGGTCTCCTTCCAAACCTTTAACAGCAGAGGCACAGATAACATCCTGCAGTTAAAATTATCTAAGCCATGTTTCTCTGTTCCTGTTTCAGTCACATACCAAAGGAAATGCAGAAGGGGTCTGATTCCACTCTCAGAAAACAGTACCTGGCACTACAGTGAAGACCTGCACCTCTCCCTACTCCTTTTTTAAACATAATTTAAGATTGGCTAAAGTAAATGCTAGTTACATGAACCACAGTGGGAACAAGCACAAAAGCCCCAAAACCTAAGAGCAGAGCAAAGCCAACAAATAGAAGAGAATGTATTGGTGAACTCTGGATTGTCATGGTAACTAGACAAGCTATAAATTCACTGGCAACACACTTGGATGTTTTAAGCAAATTGATGTCATTACAACTCCATGAGTAAGGCTTCTGGAATAGATCTGGTAATAGTGTCTGTTATTACAGCTGCCCCTTCTCAAACTCCACCAGCTCCTTACTGAATACTTGAGTTGGAATTTGCCTCAGGATTATTAAACACCACTTTCCCCCATTCTCATAAATGTTTCTGTTGCCCTAACCAGAATTTTCCAGAAGAGGAGGGCAGGTGCTTGCTATTTAAATTGTCAGCCTGGCTGATTCAGCTGCTTCCCAAATCAGGGCAGGGAAAACATATTGCTAAAAAGGCCCTGGCATCCTCAGCCTTGAACCAGCCCCTGGGATGAGAACTGCCAGGACCAGACACCTGGTACTCCAGAGGTACAAGTCAGGGAACGAGACTGGGACAAGCAGCAAACATCATCTTTGAGGGATCTGGGAAGAGGAAACCTTTCCCTTTGTAATGTGGAACAGATGAACAACATACCAGCCCAAGGCAGGTCTGTCTGCTGCCTTAGCTGGCCCTTGTGTTAAGTGACAGTGCATTAGTGGTGGAACCAGTTTAAGTTGTGGTGAATGACAACAGATGGAAGCTCTCAGCTTCAAGGAAAACAGAAGTCTTAGTACAGCACAAGATGCTGTGCCTCACCCACTCAGCTTGTCATCTTAAAATGTAGGAAAATCCAGTGAGGCTTTCAGGCCCCTTTAATGTAGCTTAAAAAAAAAATCAGCCACTCCCATGTTAAGAAATACTGAGATCAAAGCCCTTCTGAGCTGGAGCTGTCCCTGCTTTACCCCCAGGCCTGTAACACAGCCATGCTGCTTCTCCCTTTCCCCACATGCTGGGGATGGAGGAAGGAAGGAAGGATGAAGGCAGGAGGGAGTCCTGCACTGCAGCTCCTTCCCTGTCAGACAGCAAACACCACGTGCTGCCCAGGGTCACCCTGCCCAGGCCTTCACATTTGCCTCCATCCCACAGCACTCAGCAGCTCCAAGGAATGACTTCACCTGAGCAGAGATGCTCTGACTCAGACTGCAGCCAGCCAGCTGCCATGGGAAGGGTGTAAGGCACCATGAGGCAGCTGGGAACTCCCTACACAGAGCTTTGTGGCTTGTTTTTATCTAGAAATGGAGCTGCTTCTGCTGACATCTCACCCCACACAATTAACAAACTCTCAGTAGCCACTGCTGGAGCAGTCAGAGGCTAAACCCAGAAGCAGCCAGGACATTTAAGATGGGTTCTGTCAGAAATCCCATGTCAAGTTTTTCCAGGTGACAAAGCATTGCACTGCTCTCCATTGAACATTCCCCCTTCACATTTGCCTACAGGAGAATCGGGGCAGGGCAGCTCATACCAGGAACTAAAACCCTAGGGGTGAAAGCAGCAAAGCAAGTAAAGCAATTTACTCAGCAAAATCTCATCTGCAGGGACTGAGTGTTTATCCTGCTCCCCTTTCCAAGCCTCTGCCCTGCTCACTCTTTTCCCTTCCAGTTTCTGCAGAAGTAGTGGAGATGTTACGGTGCGGGAACCATTCACCATTTTGCATTTCTCCAAGAACAGAAAGGTAGCAAGATGAAAAGGTAGGAATAAAAATTCTATTTTAAACAGCCTTTACTTCTAGGAGGAAGAAAGGATGTAATCTGACTGCAGAAGAGCAGCTGCACCCACAGTCTGCTTGTGTGCATCCTGGGGAAAGGGAAGCCAGAAATAAGCAGAAATATTTTCCTGTCCTGACCTTGCAAATTTTTCTATTTTATTTTAAACGTTTTTGAAAACAAACAGTGTCAAAAGTCATTAAGAAAATGCAAGAACATTAAGACAATCCTTTAAACGGACTGAAGCTGAGGAAGGCCAATAAATCTTGTACAGTGCTGATGATAAAAACAGCAATGACAGAAGTGTTTGAACATTTCCAACCTCAAGACCAAACCAGAGCTCAAACCCAGTATTGCAAAACTAAGAGCTAAGGCCTGTGACGCTATGGTAACAACTATTCAAGAATAAATCTACATAAATTAAAGGGTAGACTGTTCAGGAATTTTTTAATAGGCATAAGCATGCTATGAGTCCAGTTCCTTAAGTGCAAAATGGTATTTCATCTGTGTTGCACATACGTCAGGAGATCTAATACAACACTGAGGTTTTCAACTCAAACACTTCCAGAACAGAAAGCAAAACAGGCATTTAAGGTTTAGTTTGTAACTGAGCTCCTCTGCTTTGTGTGGTTGTCTCTTGAGCTGCCTTAAGGCAGTTTGTTCATAGGAAACGATGGGAATTTCTTCTCATCACGCTGTGGTGTTAGAACAGCTGGCTGAAGCAAATTCAGGTTTTCCTTGGTGAAATAATTCCATTTCAGTGGACTTTAAAGTAGGTCCAAAATAGAATTTTCAGAATAGTTTTTCAGTTCTTCTAATCCCACTGTTTTATAGGTCTCAAAACAGAAGCAGCAATATTAAAGAACCATTAACAAAAACCATTAATGGGCAAATGGGGAAAAAAGCTATAGAGCACTTACAGGTAAATGAAGGCAGTTGCAGTATTTTTCTCAGAAGTTAAAAAAAAATTACATGCTACTGTGTTCAGAATTTAAACTAAGTGCTCAAAGCAGAATTTTACCCCCTGAAAATAGGGGATTGTTCTGAAGCACTTTCATTTCCTGGCTGTAATAACCATTCATTGTATACACAGATGCCACATTCCTTAATCACATTCTAAAATAGATTTCCTTAAGGTATTATACATAGCAAAAGGACAACTCTTCTTCCAACCAATATTGCTTGCACATAGTTATTGTTGAGCTCTACCAGCTTCAGAATAGCAAACATCCAATTATTTAACAATATAAATATTGGTTACTAAAGTTTTAATAGTAAGTATAAAATCTCTATGTAATAAACAACATGCTACAGCCTATCTGTACAAAGGCCAGGAAAAAGGTTATTTTTTCTTACAACAAAGTGCTACTGCAGAATTGACTGATTTGTTGTGGATATTTTTTAACAAATATAGATTGTTTGGCTCAGAGCATTTCCTCTAAATTCTTCTCAGAAGACTGTAAAGCAGTTAGTTTCGGGCTGCTCAGTTAAAAAAAAAAAACCCAAGAAAAATCCCAAAACACTCTTGAGTTACAGCTGTGCAACCAAACAAGTAGGCAAATTTTAATTTCCTCTAAACTCTTTCCCAGTTTTCACTATGACTTCAGAAGTTTCCATTTTATTTATGCAGAGCACCATCAGACAGTGCCTGTTACAGCTCCAGTCATTCAAGAAGCTGCTGCTCCACCTGTGGCACCTGGCCATTTGAGCATTCCTGGTGCTAAGGCTTTGACTCAGCTTTCTCTGGTGGATCAGGAATCAATGGCCAGGTCTGTTCTCAGCTGAGAGCCCCAACAACTCCTTAAATGACCCCAGCTGTAAGGCAGCACTTGTCCATGACCCCCCTAGGAAGCCCCCCTTCAAGCACAGGAGTCCTGCACCCATCAGAGGCATGGGACGGAGTGAAAGGGGGGAAACCTCCAAGGCAAGAGTCCAAAAGAGGTGCTCAACTCACACCTGAGCTTCAAAATATCCCTTCCTTTTCATACTAAGGCTACCACATCAGATTTTCCCAAATATCCTTTATTCACACCAGGACACTTTCAAGTAGAAAGAGAGAACTTGTCCATTTATTTGGGATTTCCAGGTATCAGGCAGTCCAGAGCAGGAGCAGCACCTGACAGGCTGCCATCCCTGGAAGCCCAGAGGGAGCTCTGAGAGCAGCTGTGTGTTCAGGGTGTCCCTGTGCAGAGATCAGCACAGCCCAGCTGTGCTGGGGTCACAGCCCTTGTGCTGCAGCCGTGTTCCAGGCCCCAGGAAGACAAGTCAGAGCTGTCCAGCCTCTGGAATGTGCAGGACAAACAGCCACTGCACTGATTCTGCCACAGCCTGGACACACTGGCCTGTGCTACTTGTACATCCACTCACTCTGTGGTGTGAAATACAGGAGCCAGAGGTACACAGAGTTGGGGGAGATAATGACACCAGGAATGTTCCCAAATATGTCTCCATATGTTCCCAGTCAAGCTCCAATATTCTGCATTACATCATGGTAACTAGGACAATGACTCATACCTTTAGTTTTTCATATAAAATACCAGGTATACCTATCTGGGTGGCAGAGACAGCTTTTTCAGAATTGGTCCATAATCCTGCAGTGCATCAAAATCAGATTTTGAGCATTTGTTCAGCAGCTGCTAAATGAAAAAGGAAGTTTTCTGTGGCTGGTGGAAATCGCTTTTGTTTCAGGGCCTCGGTGTTAAGGGTTGGTTTTTCATTGCCATCAGAAACTTCAGTAAGTGAGGCTAAGGTAGCCAAGATTTCTTTTGTCTTCAGAGAAATGTCCTTCAGGAACAGAAAAATGAGCAACCATGAATATAGTATTAAGTATTAAAAGGTTCTCACATATACTTACAATAAAAAACAATCAATACAGAACAAAAAAAGGAAATAATGGTAAATAAATAGCTCACTTAAAAGAAAGATCCCATTTATTTTAAGGCAAACTTGTAACAGTTCTTCAGCCTGCTCTTGTGCCATATTGGATAAAGGAAGCACAACCACTCCTCTCCTGACCTTAGTGAGCTCTGTCACTAACTCACTCAGTTGTGAAATGTCTAATTTTAGATGGGAGAGGGAGTGATAAAATGCCACCATCATAAAAATCAGGTTTTATAGCTAAGAAGCCATATTTAGCAGGACCTTTTCAAGGAATTGCCAATAGTATTGACAAAGCATTGAGCAAAATCAATACCTTGTGGAATAAAACTGGGAAACTAGTCTTACAATCAATAGAATTTCTGAACTTTCTTCAGCAATGTAGTTACCCAAGAGATAATATAAACTAAGTTATCCTTAAAAATCTGCAAGATGAATAAAAATGCTCATTTGTAAAAAGGCAGAAGGTAGAAGGGACTGATTCTCAGTGATTCTTCCTCCTACTCCCTCCTTCTGCCAAGATTTAGCAATAGAAGTTAAGTAGATTTAAAAATAAAATATTAACCTTAATGACTTGGCTGTCTGATTTATCTGGATCTTCTGCAGATTGAACAATTAGTTGTCCAATTTCTTTGTGAAGTTTTCCCATTGTCATTGCCTCTGTGTGAGAAAAAAACCAAAACACCACACATAAAATCACCATTTTTGTGACACCTAGAAATGAATAACACACCAAACTGAGGAATCTTTTCATGACTGCCATTTGAAATCTGTTGGTAAACCTTGTATCAACAGCCAGTACCTCTGAAGTGGCCCAAAGCAGTGATAAGGAGCAGCAAGATGATAAGCACCATAGAAGGTTTTCTTTCAAATAATCCCCAGTCTTCAAGTATTTAGTGCCATGTTTTTCTAAAAAAACTCATGAAATATCTCTCCATTCGGCTGAAAGTCTCTTCCATGTCTAACATGGATATTATGAAATCTCAACTGGGCTTTTGTTGGAAAACAAAGCACATCTTTCCAAATTCCAGCTTTAACCAGTCTTCAAGGGTGGCAATAAAATGAAGACAGAAAGTTACATATTGACTTTTCAAAATCTGGATGGGAGAAGGATCAAGATTGTTTGACCTTCAGCAAGACTGAGCAATTACTGTCAACTCAGGAACAAACTGCCTCTAAATCCAAAATATAAACAGCAACCAACCTTTTACTACAGGTGAAACTGTAATCTCACTGTCTGCCAAATTCACATACACATCATAGAGGTCTGATCTACTGCTCACTTCGGAGTCTGTAAATCCAGCGATGTAACCTGGAGCACGGAATTGAGCAAGATTAGGATCCTCATGAATGAAATCAAAAATCACAGTCCTAAAGTCTGTTCTAAGAGTATTTGACACAACACCTACTGGACCCAGGAGGTTTCTCTCTTGATACTATCACTCATTCAACAAGTGTTCAGCAGATGCTTCATTTCCAAGTAGCTTAAAAATCAACTCCTTGAGCATGGATTAACTGCTAACATTACAGCAACATCACCAAGTTATCAATCTGAAATTTTAAACTCTCTTCCTACCCTCCTACTATAATTACTCATTTGCAACTTTCTCATTACAGAAATCTCCACTCTGGAGCCTCTTGTCACGAAGTCAGTATTAGACTGGAACAGAGGAACAAACCCAGCAGATTTTCCTATTTATAGCCTATCAGATGAGCAAACTTGGAGCAGTTTTTCTCTATGGATGATGCTCAGTGAGCTGTAGAAATGCTGAAGACGAGTGGTCTCCTTGCTCATATTCTGTATAAAGAAGCCTCTTAATGGCCACATGAAGTGTCACAGTAACCTCTGCACAAAGCAAGGGCCTGCTCCTGGATTATTTAAGCACTATGCACACACAGCACAGTGTCACACAGATCAAACTCCTACAGCTAAAGTTGCCCTGTGCTTAGGAGCCTCAGACTGCACTGGCACCAAAATAGAAGTCTGGGACTTCAGGGTTACAAAACCAAAAAAAAAAAACAACAACATTCTGTTACAAGTGATGTGTAGAAGCTGGGAAAAAATGTAGCTTATCTAAGTGAGCTGCTTCTCTACAACAGGATGACTTTCAATCCCTCCAATCAAAGCATCAAAAGTCTTAAGGGTACTTTGCATCTGTGATTAGGGATAGACTGATGTGGATACACCCAAAACCATCAGATTAAGTAATTATCTTCCCACATACTTGTTTAGTTGATTTGCCCTTTCCAAAGAAAATAATGTTTATCTTTGATCAATAGCATTAATAGCAAAATAACCCTTTTTTCCCTCCAAAGTGCCCTGGAGCAAAACTTTGCAGCAACAGAAGCTGAAATTGAGTTTTCCTGGTATTTTTGATTAATAAATTATACCTGTGCAGGCTTTTAAGGCTTCCAGTTCCTCCTCAATTAGATGCACATATGAATGAAGAATTGACCAGTCTTGTCGATGCCACACTAAAGCAGGCAAAGTCCTAGGGACATCAGGGTGCAACTTGAGACACAGCAGATTTTTACTGACACTAACTAAAGCTTCACAGTAAAAATTGCATGCCATGAAAAAGAACAATTAGCACTAGGTCTCATTTGGGGGGTGTGTGTGTGTATATATATATGTAAATATGAACTATAGAGATTTCTACTATCAATGCAAGCAGAGTTTATNCTGGTAAATTCCTGGATAGCTTCTATTCTAGGATGGTACACTACAATTCTCTTCTTTAACATCAGTGCAGTATATAAAATAACTGTTTCCATTCCAAACTGAGACACTATATCTAGAAAAAAAGGAAAAATTAAAAAAAGGGGAAAAATTAAAAAGGGGAAATTATTTTATAGACGATATATATGGTGATATTATAATGTTTTTGAAGAAGTTTAGTAATAACAGCACAGGTAACAGTGTCAGCACAGTTTACTTGAAGCATACATGAAAATAAGATTATATTTTTTAGAGACTCTGGCAGAGATTAACCTTTGATGGAGCCAGCAAGATAAGCCTTCCGAGCATCAAAGTCCTTGCTGAGGAAGGATCCATTTTCTTCACTCTGGCAGATGCCTTTTGTAAGGACTGCAATGTAACTCTCCATCATTTTAACTGGACTTCCATGCTTCAAGTAGATTCTGTGTGAAAAGGAGANGGTCTCATTTGGGGGGTGTGTGTGTGTATATATATATGTAAATATGAACTATAGAGATTTCTACTATCAATGCAAGCAGAGTTTATTACTCATTCCATTATTACATTTCTGAGTTGAGCAACATAAAGCTAAACCTTAAGAGGGATTCAGCAGAATTTCTATAAAATGTTTAAGATAGATTTTTTTTCCTTAAAATATGTGGTTTTTGCTCAATGAAGGTTCAAAGTTTGTTGGACTTCTAGGGGTGGGTG
>VZTB01014367.1:212018-246539 GCA_013397245.1 Thryothorus ludovicianus
TCCGGGCCGAGGGGGAGCCGCGGCTGCCACGGCCTCGTCCCGCCGGCGGGCAGGGGCGGCCGGGGCCGGGCGTGAGCGGGCCGGACCGCGCTGCCCCGCCGGGGCGATCTCAAACCCGGGCTCATCCCGGGCCCTTCTGTGCCCTCTGGGCTCCGTGTGTTGAATCCCGTCCTTCACGTGACTCCGGAGAACGCAAATGGTAAAACACCCTCGCTGCTGCACGGGCTGAGAACTCTGGTTTGCCCCTGGAAGACGGAGCAAGGGGGACAATTCAGCGCTGTAGCCATCGCTTGCTGACTGTCACATAAAAGCTGCACTGGTTATATTTATCAGCTGGCTCATTTCGGGCCAAACATATGGCTTTGACGCTTCTGTTTTTTATAGTATCCTATTTTAAGCCTTTAGCAAGACCATTTAGACCCTTCATTGTCACAGGGCTGATCTCAAGATGACACTTAAAGGCATTCACGACTTACAGATGATGTATGGGTGTTGAAATGACAGCAGAAGAGGCTGTGTTGTCTGGGGACTGCATTATTCAAGTACTTAGTATATTAACAAGAAAATGTCCAAGTACTGCACGTCCTCAAGATTTTTAATCAGAAATTAATTGTAAAAATTTTTCCCATAAAGATAAAAAGATGAAAGATCAAATCAGCTTCAATCAGCATTCAAAGATGAGGACATGTTATATCAGTCCTGTCACTGGAAAAGATGCACGTACCATAATATATAAACTTTGTTTATACTTGTAAATTCTTGGGTAGAGTAAGTGGTACTTGGTGTGCAAGTCACATTTCCAGAATATTGACTTTAAGCTGCTCATTATTATTACTATTATTATTATTGATGCTTTCCCAGTGTTTAAGTTCACATTTCTTATACTGCTGCAGTTCTGCTAAATTGTGTTGAAGTGAAGGAGTAGAGTTGAACTGGAGGGGGTTCTCCAGATAGATGCTGGCAATCCTGAATTTCAGTGGACTGAGTGGAAAATGTGGCAAGCAGTGTCAAGTCTTACAAACTGCAGGGGCTCAATCTTACCACAGCCAAGCAAAATAAAGGTTGGAAAGTTGTACCTAAGGCAGATTGTGTGTTGCAGGGAGCAGTTTCATGTTAAACTGATGTTTCAAATGGGGACATTCAGTGCAGTTTCCAGAGTTTCAGTGTGTGTTTTAGATGTAAGGCTCAATGAGCATTAGAAGCACTTTATGTTCTCAGTGACTTCAACATATTGAGGTGATGTTTGGAAATATGAAGAGTATGAAGGATTTTAAGTATATACAGATATGTAGGAAAAGTGTTTTTGTAATTGATAGATGTAGGTCAAGGCCATCCCTCAGCTGTTGTTAATATTGGGCATTCCTTTGTACTCAGGCGACTTTAAGGAGTGTAATGCAACTTTAAGGAGTGTTTTGTTGTTGCAGATAGTAAGCTTGCTCACTGTTAGAGATACTGTAAAGCACATGACATCTTTGTCACCTCTTGTAATGTTTTCTCAGTTTGAAAACTGAGCTTAATTCAGGATTTTGGGTTAGCAGTAGGTGAATTGATGATGTGTATCAGCTGGTTCTTGTCCCCTTGGCTTCAGTTGCTATTCTGGATACCTCTTAGCATTTTAAGTAGTATAAAAGAACAAAACTAGTAGGAGGTAACTCTTACAGCTACCTAGGAACTCAGCTTTACAATTTGTATGTTACAGATCTTAATTTCTGTAACTTAAGAGTTCCTACTGCAAAGCATGACACTATGTGATATATTTGATTCTTCAGTTCATTTTGTGCTTTTACTGAAGTGTCTCTTAAATTAGCCTTAATTATTTGACTTACTTGTAAGAACCTGCTTGGCCAGAGTTAATTAGAAGTTTCAAAACAACATAAATTAATTTTCTGCTTTGTCCAGTTGGTTATCGACCACTGAGAGCTATGGTTGGAGTGCCCTGGCATTGTTGCAGGATTAAACTTGCCTTTCAAGTTTATTTCCATAAATGAAGTGTAAAGCTGAACAGTAATTGTCTCAAAAGCAGCTCTGAGATAGAATAGCAGTATAAATTATGGGATGGAGGGTAGCTTTATTAAAATTCCCTCGGTGAGTAAAGTGCTGCTGGATACTGTCACACCATAACTTTGATTATGTTCAGTTGTATCACCGTGCTTGCTCTTCTTCTGCCAGCTCATTATTTGCATAAACTGAACCCTGAATATGAGCTGTTGTGGTCCTTAAATTAAAGCCACTCTGCTGCTTTCAATCTAGACATTTTGCCATGTTTAACTTCAAATTTGAGATTCCAAAACTTGAAAGCTCTGTCTGATGTCTGAGCCCCTGAAGCAGGCCCCTACTTTAATAGTTTCTGCCATTATTTCTTTAGGATTGGAGTGCTTTCCAAAGTACTTCGTGGGAAGTACTGACTCTGCCCCTCAGCCTTTAAGAATAGGCACATTTCCCACCAGCTGTTCTTGACCTCCCTTATCTTTTAAACCCGTTTGCTTCCCATTCTGTGTTCATTTCTCCTGCTGTTCTGCAGTGCAGAGTACAGAGTGGGGTCTGTGTGTATGCGGGGCACTGCCTCTGTTTCCAGTGGGTGGTTTGCTGTGTTTGTGCTGTGTTTGTGTGGGATAGCAGAGGTGGGAGTTGCTGTGATGCTGAGAGCTCCTTTTAATAACAGCAGCTGCTTAGGGATGAGTAAATTGGGCACTGGTTTCAGCAGCAAGGTTGATTTAAAGAGTGTCTGACCCTTCAACTGAACTGCAGCAGCTTTTGATGTAACTTCTGTAAACTGAAGTGCTAAACCAGTCAGGAGTTAAAAACAATAGATGAACAGCTTTGCTGAGTGAAGTTTTTTTCCCTCCTCTCCCTCACCTGAGAGCAGGACTTTCAGTCACATTTGTGGTATTTTTTGCACCTTATTAAATGTCCTTGCTATACCCACAAGCCTCCTGCTGGGTGTTCCTTGTCCTTGATGAAACCAGGCTGGTTAAAACTGGATGTGTGCATTCATACAGATTCATGTGTGTGAGGTGCTCAGTCATGCCTGGATGGATGGAGAGATATCTCTGCTATCCTGAAATTCCCATGTACATTTACTGGTCTACATTTTTTTGCCAGTATGTCAATGAATGACTGGCACTGAGTTGCCAACATTTTTGATCTGGACAACTAAATCAAACCATCAATGCACTCTGGGTAGTTGATTATGTTCTGAATGTTTCCTGTGTTAACTATAAAACATGAATCATCTGGTGTGCAAGTCTTTTGCTAACTGGAATTTTACTTTCAGAATTTCTTGAGGTTGGCAAAAAGCAGCCTGCCCTTGATGTTCTCTATGATGTTATGAAAAGTAAGAAACACCGAACATGGCAGAAAATCCACGAGCCAATTATGCTGAAGTACCTGGAGCTCTGCGTGGATCTGCGCAAGAGTCACCTGGCAAAAGAAGGATTGTACCAGTACAAGAATATTTGCCAGCAGGTATGGCTTTTGATTTTTTATTGTGCTTATTTATAGTAAGCGTGCTATCTGTCAGCTGACATAATCTAAAAGTAACTGATTTGTCCTGAATTAGGATTAATCTGCCTTTTAGATGTTCTTGGGTTTGTAGCAGTTACATTTTAAAAGATTTGTTGCCTATTGTGGGTGGAAACATCTTCCCATTTTTTTACCTTTGGTGTAGGTTAACATCAAATCTTTGGAGGATGTTGTTCGAGCCTATTTAAAATTAGCTGAAGAAAAAACAGAAGCAGCTAAGGAAGAATCCCAGCAGATGGTACTGGACATAGAAGACTTGGATAACATTCAGACTCCAGAAAGGTGGGCAGCATCTCTTTAAAATGTAGCAATTCACAGAAAGTATCCTTACTTTCATTCAGAAAGCTGAGATATAAATGTGGTAGACTTGAAATGGAATACTAGTGGTGTTCTAGAGATTTTAAAGGTAGAAATAAAAGCAGGAATTTTACGTTGAATGAAACCCTAAGTCTGAGTAAAGAAAAGTAAAGAAAGCAGGCAGTAAGGAATAGAAAATCTAAGGGCAAGTGGGAGTGGTTCTGGGAGTTGGGGCACCACTTTCCAGTGTCTGCCCAGATCTGCATCTGTAGTGGTATTGGAGAATATATTATGGTAAACTGCTCATTACTGGTTGATGTAGAAATGCTGTTAATTGTATCAGACCAATGTAATTCCTGTATATGATAGCCTCCATTTCTTCTGACCACATTGTGCATGTACCAACAAAAGGAAATGTTGCTTTATACTTGCTTGGTTAAGTGATGAGATAATAGAAGAAAGGGCATGAAAAGCACATTCAAGAGAGAACTATTAGGATGGGTAAGGAGAACATAGAATGATGATAGAAATTATAAAAAATTGTGAAAAATTGCTGAATATTTGTCTTGTGTAGAAATAGGGTTTTAGTAGTCAAGTAATAGTCATAAAGACCTGGAGGAGAAGGCTCCATATGTGTATGTTAACTGCAAAACTCTCTAGTAGAAGTTGGTTGCAAAAAATAAAAGGTGACAGACGTGTCCTCAATAGGGGAGCAGTGCCATTCATGTTATTTCCAGTGCCTGAAATTGTTACAGGGGAATCCACTAATAGTTAAACAGTGAAGATTGACTGACCTCTCTTTTCCTTGTTCTCCTTTCTGTAACAGAGGACTAGAGAATGGATCTTTTCAATCACACTTCTCATCTAAACAAGCACAGTTTCCTCAGTGTTTTTTAGATCCTGTTTTCTAGACTTCTCATGCTTTTTTGGTGGATTCACCTCTTGATCTGTTAGAGAAAGCACTGGTGATGTGGTGTGTTTAATAGTGTATGTGGTACCCAAAGATGAAAATTAGAACTGGAAATGGTGTAGTAGAAAAGAGATACAAGAGTTGAGACTTCATAGAAAAAGCAGTTCAAAAAGAATTTTAAAAATGAAGGCTTAGGGAAGATGTTTTTTTGTGAGTTTAACATGTTGAATGGATTGTTCAGCAGAAAGGGATCGTGTGGGACTTAGCACTGAATTGGTCTCAGTATCTTGGGAATGCTTTTCCCTGTCTTATATTCCTGTGAGGAGGGAATGAAGTTCTAAATTCAAAATTACCATATCTTACTTCTGACGTATTTAAGCATTTTTTTCATGTCAGAATTTGTGAAGGATTTGAAATGTTAATGTGAGTACTCTGGTTTCTGACGTGTGCGGATCCCAACACCGCTTGTGTCACATGTTAACACAGAGTGAGCTCTGGCAGCAGTGCTGGTGACTAAAAGGGAAGTGTCAGCAAGTACTAAAGTGTCTGCATTGACACTGATATTTGATTCTAACACACAGCTCCCTGCTAGGAAAGGGAAGGTGAAAATCCTGGAGTTGGTTTCCTTTGAAGGATACAAGTTTCTGATGTCTTACCTCTGGAGCTTGGACATGTCAGTCATATATGCAGTGGCCAAAGATCGAAACTTAGAAGTTTGAAATAATTATCTACATCCTTTAAAGGAAAAGGGAGCAGTCTGAGAGACCAGTTTGAAAATAAGCTATAGACCATTCAGCAGCAATTAGCTGATCAGATTTGTTCAGTCTTGTCCTAGGACCTGGTAAGAAAAATCAATGAGAATTGTAGGGAATAAACCATTTCTCTTTTCTCTCTTTTCTTACCCTGCTGTCATGACTAAAGTGTTCTTTTGAGTGCTGTAAGTGGAGAAGACACTCAGGATCGTACTGACCGCCTGCTTTTGACACCCTGGGTTAAATTTCTCTGGGAATCCTATAGACAGTGTTTGGATCTTCTCCGAAATAATTCTCGAGTAGAACGCCTGTACCATGACATTGCACAGCAAGGTAGGTGCAAAATATGGAAACTTGAACTGTAGTGATGTGGTGTCCCCTCCTTAAGGGAGGGGAACGTCCAAAATTTGTAGATGCTTGTGGTCAAAAGGAACAAAATGAATCAGAGAATTCTCAAAAGCCTACAGGGTTTTAGTAGTAAACGACATGACTTGGCATGAAAATTGGTGTGTTAGTCCCTGACCTCCTGATACAAGCACATGGCAGTGGATTTTGGATAAAGGGATAGGGTGGAAGAAGAGAGGGTTGAATTAAAGAGAAGGTTAAAGAAAAAGAATGGGAGGGAAGAAGAGAGAAATCACCAGTCTTCACTCCAGTGATGATCCTGATGGGGGTGTCCAGGCTCCTGGGGTGTACACACACCTGGGCTTTACCTTTTTGTAGATAAGTTTCTTAAGTGTTATGCAAATCAGTTCTCATGATCCATCTGTTCTTCTGGACTTCTCTGGAAATGAATTGGAGGGCTTCCAGGGTTTTAGGTGGTCTTGATCCCCCTCTGCAGTCCTTCCTCTCTTCTTGACCTCTTTGCTGTACTTGTGTTGTCCTTATCTCCAGAAGCCAGAACAAGGACTTCTGTTTTTTGAGAACTATGGGATTAATGACAGGGTTTTTGTTTGTGGCATTTCCAGTCATTTGAAAGCTTCATTTGACTTTACCATATTTAGATGACTTGAGAATTTTTTCCCCACATTTTACAAAGCCAAAACCTGAATTCATGCCATTCACAGGATTTTGTGTGCTCTTAGTTCAAACTAAAAGCTGGTATCACTGGATAAATTAGAACATTTTTAAAGAGACTTAAAGTATTCCCTTTGCTCTTTAAGCTTAATTATGTAGAAACATCTTCATCTTTTGAGGTCAAGATGAAAATGCTCTGCATTGTCACTCATTATGTGTGACAGATTGTGTCATGTTTGAGATGTCTTTTGACTGCAAATGAAGATTCTTTAAATGTACTGATTTACATATTTGACTCTCATTTAAAACCACCATGAAGGCACCATTAGTGAACATTTTAAATTGACATTATTCCTTTTTGCAGCTTTCAAGTTCTGCCTGCAGTACACGCGGAAAGCGGAGTTCCGCAAGCTCTGCGATAACCTGCGGATGCACCTGGGGCAGATCCAGAGGCACCACAACCAAAGCACAGCCATCAACCTCAACAACCCTGACAGCCAGTCCATGCACCTGGAGACCAGGCTGGTGCAGCTGGACAGTGCAATCAGCATGGAGCTGTGGCAGGTATGCAGCAGGGCTCCCCATCACGCTTGGTCTGCAGCCTTTCCAGAATCTGCTCCACGCTGTTCATGTCTCATGGTACATGCAGCAACGTGAAGGAAGGATAAAAGTTCAAGAATAAAGTTCTGATATCTAGAATATTGAATGCTTAGTCTGGTGTTCCTGCACAGCATTTCAAACCAAGCTTTGTTGGTAGGACTTTTGGAGATTTTTTTGTTTGGGTTTCCCCTCCTTGGTTTGTAGCTTGAAAATCTGAATGAAACAAGTTTTCAAAAATACCAAATTCTAAGCAGATAGTTAATGTCCACATAATTTATTAGAAAAGAAGTATTTTTTTTCCTGTAGCTGACCAAACTGAAGGTCGCAGCATTCAGTAGTATTTAATATTTTATAGTCTTTATTAAATTAATATTTTTCCTTTTTTGGGGTGTTGCTAACATTAGTGTATTTGGTTGTTTTGGGTCTTTTAGGAAGCTTTCAAAGCAGTGGAAGATATTCATGGACTATTTGCACTGTCTAAGAAGCCACCCAAACCACAGCTGATGGCAAATTACTATCACAAAGTTTCAACTGTCTTCTGGAAATCAGGAAATGCTCTTTTTCACGCATCCACCCTTCACCGCCTTTATCACTTATCAAGAGAAATGCGAAAGAATCTCACACAAGAGGAGATGCAGAGGTGGGGAAAGATACTTGCTGTGATCTTAGAATCTGTTTTTAACCCCTTAGGTTCAAAACTAAACTAAATTGTACCCCAAAAGAAGCAGATGAAATGTATGGCTATGAGCAGCTCTGCCTAAATTGGCCAGTACTAATTGCCTCAAAAGAAATCTAGAGCAAGGAGGATGTTTTACAAAGCTGCAGTGTAAGTATTGTGAACATTAGATCACCTTAGTTAGGCTTCCTTCTCTTTACTGATTGAGAAGAGAGGCAAGTCAATAAATATCTGAGGGTTTGTTTTCTTTTTCTCTTCTGAATGTTGGTATTTTCTTCTCAAGATTTCACTATTTCCTCTCATGGTGTAGTTGGTGTTTCCTCTGTTATTTCTGGTGTTGTTACAAGGTTTTGCTTCATGGATGTTCCTTGTTCCTCTCCTGGACTGGCACATACATGAGCAGGAATTAGTAAGTGTTGTCTAGCATTTCATCTCTTGCACTTCTGCTTTGTCACCAGGATGTCCACTCGAGTCCTTTTGGCCACCCTGTCCATTCCTATAACTCCAGAGAGGACTGACATTGCTCGTCTCCTGGACATGGACGGAATCATCGTGGAGAAACAGCGGCGCCTGGCCACACTGCTGGGGCTGCAGGCCCCCCCCACCCGGGCCAGCCTCATCAATGACATGGTGGGTGCTGGCCTTCAGCTGAGCACCTTCCTGCTCCTTCTAGAGCACTCTGCTTGGCTGAAACAGCTGTATGGTTAATTGGGACTCAATTGCAGATTCACAAGGACTGTTTGGAAATGGCGGTGATAATGAATGCTTGTGTGCAATTCAGTGCAGACTTTTATGTCACCCAAGTAATAAATATTGATTTGAACCACTGAAGGGTCTGAAACATGTTGTGATCTAGAAGTTTGGGGAGTTATTTCCGACTCTGAAGTGTGCAATTAACTGAGCCAAGTGCTTATTTCTGTTTTAAATGTGTTTTGGATAAGCGCAGGCCAGATGTCAAATGTTGGACCATATGGATCTGAGTGATTATGAAAACTTCCTTGTGTTTAATTTGTAAGGATGTTAGATTTCTTTATCCTTAGACCTCCCCCAATGCTCGTAAACAAATGAGACATTAAGTAATGGCTATTTTCAAAGAATATTTGAATTTCTTGAAGTCATTTGCACTCATATCTAAAATATGGTTCAGATTTCATTTACAGTTTGAATTAATTCTTGTGGCACCTCTCCATTCTGCCTCAAATCCACACTTTAAGCTTCAGAAATTTAATCATGAACAGAGATGTGTGGTTTTAGTTTGGGTAGGGGCCTCTGTTTGTGTAGTGTCTTAGAAAGGGCTGAGGATGGTACTCTAATCTGTTTAGCTTGGTTTTTTTTGTCTACTTTTCCTTTTTTGACTACTTTTAAGAGCTGTAGTGTAGAATTACTATCACTGCAGTTATGAAAAATATGTAGTCTCATGTGTTAAAAACCACATATGTTGCCTGTTTAACTTGTTAAATATGAAATTCTTAAAGCATTGGTTAATACTGTATTTATGTTGAGATCTTTGGATTTTTTTTTTGTTGACTGTAGGTCAGGTTCAACGTAGTGCAATATGTTGTCCCAGAAGTGAAAGAACTTTACAATTGGCTTGAAGTAGACTTTCACCCACTCAAGTTGAGTGCCCGTGTCAGCAAGGTAAGTTTTTTGTAGCTCTGTGTGTGTAGTAATTGGTGTTGACTAATAGTTTGTTGTTTCAATATTGATTTGTGGTAAATATCAACTAGCTTTTTCTATTGCCAGATTTTTCAGTAGTAGCCTTGATTTGGTGAAGTTCCATCACCATGACATGTGCATGGAATCTGAGAGAATAAACCAGGTTATTGAAGTAGAATGAAAATTCACTCAGGTGCTTTTGGGTGCTATTCAGAGGGCTCCATAAAGGTGCAGAGTTTTGGGAATTTATCAGAAGGTTTTGTCAGTGGAGATGATACTGAGTTAATTTTGTTTAAAGGTACAAAATAAGAAGACTGCACACGTGGGCATGTGCTGGCAAGTGGGTTGTGTGCTAAGGGGAAAGATGAACCAATGACTGGTTTTACTATTAAAAGGTAGAGTGTTGGAAGGTAGGATAATGTGAGAGCTGTTGATTAGGTTAGTGTAAATTCTGCAGTTGATGAAGCACACCATGTTCTTTTTCTTTGATAGTGGGAACAAAGATATTTGAGGTGCTAAAAAGAACTTGAAGGTAAATTAGCAGTGTGGTAAACGTTGCCAGTACTGTCAGTCGCCTTCATACAAAAACTGCTGTCAGCTCCCTTTGTCACTGTTAGTGTTCTGATCAAAGGATGCACTGCAGTAAAACAGTATCTGGACACAAGTGCTCTTGTTTAAGAGCTCTAAACCAGAAATGTTACTTTAATGGTGAAGTTTGTACAGGTCAATGCACATAGAGTAACCTTTCAGACTTTTGCTAGGTTCTGAACTGGGTGAAGGACCAAGCTGAAAAGGAACCTGAGCTGCAGCTGTACATTCCTCACCTGCAGAACAACACCATCCTTCGCCTTCTGCAGCAGGTATGAGTAAAGACAATGGATGTTCCTAAGCATACATAAGTTAGAATATGCTTTGAAAGAAGATTAAGTTGGAAACTTTAATGCTGAAATAATTTTTCTTTCTATCGAATAGAAGAGTGTTTGGTTTTCAATATATATTTTTCTAATATATAACCAATATCTTCAGTTTGTGCATCATTTAAATACAGCTATAGTATCTATACTTGATAGTGGGATACAGAGGTGTAGTCTCTTGTCTAGATTTTCTTCATTACATACCAAGTTTCTTAAAACTTCTCTTTGGCATAAGGGGAGGGTAGTATTTCACTTTGATTTTTTTTTTGTTTTGATTTTTAAATTTTTTTTCAATCTTATTTTTTTATGAAATGCACATTTCATTGACCTGCTTTCTTTACCAGTGATGAGCAGTGTTATTTCTGGTGTGCTAAAGAAATAGTTGAAGGCTAATTAGCAGCATAGCTGGATGTAGTTACTGCTGCCAGTCTCCTTCATACAAAGCAACCATTCAGGAATGGAGTTTAATCTGAATACAGTACAGAAATATAATCCTCAAACAGTACTTGCAACTGCATTAATGGGCATACATTCATTTTTTGACAATTTAACGAGTTAGCTTCAAGGCCTTTACAAGGACTTCTGATTTCTTTTGATTGAGGAAAAATACCTAAAGTTTCTGCTCACATTCAGGTGGCCCAGATTTATCAAAGCATTGAGTTTGCTCGTCTGTGTACCCTGGTTCCTTTTGTGGATGCTTTCCAGCTGGAGCGTTGCATCGTGGATGCAGCCAGGCATTGTGACTTACAGGTGAGTGCTGTAGAAAGATTTTGTGTGAGGTGATGTCTGGGCTTGTGTTATCTGTGGTGAAAAGAAACTGGTTGACAATGTGGAGGAAGAGGCAAGAGTAATTTGTCTTTCAGTGCTCATTTATTTCATTGAATTGTTGGAAGTTCAGCCTCTTACAGTGATGTTGTTGTTGTTTGGGTTTGATTTTTTTCTAAACTATAGAAATAAAACAAACCTTCATTGACAGTGATTTGGCATTTCTCATAGACTGATACAGCAAATTTTTTTTTCAAGTAATTTCTGCTTAGCTCTAGCCTCATGTTGGTCATAGGCAAAGCAACAAAGAAATTGTTCAATAAAAAATACAGTTCTTTTTCTTGCTTTTTTCCTGTTTTTGCAAAGGTTCGCCTTGATCACACGACCCGGACGCTGAGTTTTGGTTCAGATTTGAATTACTGTACTAGAGAGGATGCTCCTCTGGGCCCTCAGCTGCAGAGCATGCCTTCTGAGCAGATCAGAAACCAGCTGACTGCCATGTCCTCAGCTCTGGCTAAGGCTCTTGCAGTCATTAAGCCTCCTCACTTAATGGTAAGTCATTTAAAGTCTTATATTTTAATGAATGAGCTTTCTCAGATTAGATGTACGTTTTACTTTCTTTTTTTTCAGCTTAGTGGTAGGCAGTTTTTAACTAGCACTCAGCTAGTTAGATTCTGGTCATAACTAAAATATAGCAAAATGGACACAAGAGGTCTGAGTTTAAAGTTTCCAGTTTTACAAATACCAGGTTTAGAATATAACAAATAATAACTTTCCCATACATGAGCCTACAGAACTAGGATTTGTTTAAAGTCTTGCATGCATTTTTGAAAATCCAAGAGCCTGCTTTATTTATTCTTCCTGGAGAAACTGCTGTTGTGAAAAACCTGGAATGTAGCTTTAGAGAACAAAACATCCCACAGCTCAAGAGCTGACCTGTCTTTGTCACTTCCTTTCCTTCTCCCTGGGGCTCTTGGCTTCAAGGTCAGACTCACATTTCAGATTTTCCAGAGCTCTGTAGCAGCAAGGTGTAAATCAGTCTCAGATTTCCAGCATGCTTTGGTCATGGCAAGTTAAACTTTCACTTCTTTTATAGAGCAGTGATAGTTTTTTTCATTTGTTTTAGGTTTATGAAAGATTTCATAGCTAACAGATCAGATATTTGTTCCATAAGGAAAAGAGACCAATATCAACATGTCCATGTTAGATTCTCTACAGATTGAAATATTCAGTAATCTTAAACTCTAAATGCAGAAAGTTGAATTTTTTCATGACACCTAATTCTCCATTCCTTGTGTTAACTTGAACATATATTAGTGGTTTTATAGTGTTTAGGATAAAAATATTTCTATATAGGTTTTCCCTTAAAAAGATTTGATTAGTGATTGGTATTAGATTATCATCTTAAAAGAAAAAACATGCTTTAACTATACATTTGTGGATAGAAGTGGCAGTCTCACACTTGACATGTTAGTACAATAAGCAGCTGAATGAGACATAAATCCTCCTCATTTAACTCAGTGCTCATTACACTTGTAAAGTTGGAAAACAGTATCAAGATTAATATAAATCTGTGGTTAGAGAAGCTACAGAACAAGTTGATATCCTTTTTTCTTTCACAGTTCAGGTCAAAACTTTCCACTTTTGTCAGATGCTTAAAAGCTTTTAATTTGTCACACTTCTAGTAATTCACAAATTCATTAGATTTGTCTAAAGCTTTTTACTTTTTAGTTTCTGGCACCTCCATTTAGCTTTAAATGTGTGCAGATCTGCAGCAAAGTACAGATATTTCATTATTTTTGCTGAATGCCCTAGAAGTGACAGGTTACTAAAAATATCCCTGTGGGTGCTCACATTTCAGGAGCAGCGTGGCTGGGGGAGTGTGGGGAGCTGATTTGGGCTGCAGTGTTTGGCTGGACTCATGGAAATGGGCACAGTGACACCTCCTCATGTGTACAGCATGAATGTCCACAAAGAACTGTAGGAGTGCTCTGGGGAATCCTGGGGGGTGGGCAGTGCTTAAAGAGAGTTTTCTTATGGTGTTTTATAAGGTAATGAAAATGGTTTTAAATACAATGTTTAAATTGTTGACTTATTTTTTAATCATCTCACAGATACTGGTTTGTGTGAATTTAAAATACTTTTTTCTTCTATTAGTGTGTTTGGAAAATTACAAACTTTTAGAGAACAAAGCAAGTTTGGTGAAATAGAGTACATATGGTGATAAGCTTGCAAACACATAGAGAGACAAACAAGATTGGCCCACACACCCATTGCAGTTAAAGATTTAGATATCAATAACATCTAGGTGTGCATTATTTTTGGACAGAAACATGTCAAACTGTCTTACCCAAGCCATGTTGCAGAATATTGTCTTGTACACACAACTTTCTCCATGTGCCCATGATTCTGGGCAGTTGGTACTGCCTGGGATGCCCCTTGGATGAGTGATTGGATTTGCCACTACAGCTCTATTTCCATTCAGTTGGCAAGTTTGGAGAATCTAATTAACTTTGTATTTTCCTTGAGAAGCATTTTACTTTGCTTACTGCCTTTCTAAAGAGACACTGTTTACATCATTGCCTTATTCTTCATTTCAATCCAGCAAGAGAAGGAAGAACAACATCAGCTGGCAGTCACTGCCTTCCTAAAAAATTCCAGGAAGGAGCACCAGCGTATCCTTGCACGCCGTCAGACCATCGAGGAGAGAAAGGAGCGCCTGGAGAGTCTGAACATCCAGCGTGAGAAGGAGGAGCTGGAGCAAAGGGAAGCAGAGTTGCAAAAAGTCCGGAAAGCTGAGGAGGAGAGGCTGCGCCAGGAGGCAAAGGAGAGGGAGAAGGAGAGGATCCTGCAGGAGCATGAGCAGATCAAAAAGAAAACTGTTCGGGAGCGCTTGGAGCAGATTAAGAAGACTGAGCTGGGAGCCAAAGCGTTTAAAGATATTGATATTGAGGTAGGGGGCTTATTGCTGCAGTGGGGAGTTATTTTGTTGTTATGCTTTCAGTGTTACCTGCTGGGCTTGCCTGAATTTCATGGGTTTGTGCTGCAACTGGTCTTAGGGACAGTCTCTCTTAAAAATAAAACAATGTAAGTAAACTGTATTTCTGGGTTTGGATGGGACCTTTTTTACCTTGGGGAGTAAAGAACACCTTTTGTGGGAGTTTTGTCTCCTTTTTATATTGTTAACTTTACTTGGTTGTAGGATCTTGAAGAATTGGATCCTGACTTTATTATGGCTAAACAAGTGGAACAGCTAGAAAAAGAAAAGAAGGAACTTCAGGAACGATTGAAGAATCAAGAGAAAAAGGTACAAAGTAGGAAGGGTAAAAATGTCCATACAGTTTTTTAGTGAATGTGGTCTGTGTTGATACATATATGTGCATACACACATACATTATACTGGTGTTGGAAATGTTTCTGTTTGAAACTAAAGAAAGGTAAATGTCTTACATACCAATTTGGTCTGTGGTTTCGGTGCAAAAATTCTGTTCTAATTAATGAAGTTGATTTGAAAAAGGACGCTTAAGCTGAATGTGAACTGAGTCTTAGTTGGGAATAAAAAAATGTTCAGAAGAGGTTGAATGTTCATAGAAGGAGAGACCGTTATGGAGAAATTAATTAATGGTGTTACTCCTCACTGAAAGAAAGGAAACTCCACTGCTAGAGTGCTCCTGGATGGCAGAAAAGGATCTGTTTGAAACATGGATAGCTATAAAAGTGTCAGAAATATGTTATAATAACTAGAAACATATGACCTGGGCAAGGTGAAACTCAGCCAGGGCTTCTGCTGTATTCAGGAATGAAACAGGGGTTAATGGTGCAGTTGGTGACTTAGGTCACATAAAACTGCTTTCAAGAAAAATGGCAAGTAGAATGTGGCAGGTTAGTTAAAAAAAGTTCCAGTGAGGATCTTTGGCCTGTAAAGCTGTTGCTTATACTGGACAGAGGAGCAGAAAATTCATTAACAGTAGAATTAGTAGTCACTTGAGTGGATATGATCTACCTGGAAAAGTCAGCATGGCTTCTATAAAAGGAATATTAGCAAGGGTTTTCTCTCAGAGTTCTCTGGATCTATCAAAGCACCCATATGGCTAAGGCTGATCTGATGGGTGTAACTAAGTTGAATTTTAAAAAAAAATGCTTTTTATGAAGTTCCTCACAAAAAAATCCAACATAGTAATGTGACAAAAGAAAGTCTTTGAATTATGTTCTGGTTAGACAGATTTAAAAACTTTATATAGGGAAAGCAGGGAAAAGAATGAATCTTTAGCTTTGCATATTAAATGATGGGCTTCAAACTTAACATTCTTTGCCAGCAGTGAGAACTTGGTTCTTCTGCATTTTGAGCACTGTCTGCAGTTCTGATCTCTGTGTTTAAAAGGATGCAACTGAGCTTGAAGCTTGACAGGAGGCCAGCAAGAATTACTGATGATGCAGATTGGCTTCTGTGGGAGAAATGTCTTTGTAAAATAGCACCCCTCTGTCTGAGAGATTTCTAGAGAAAGGATATGCTGCCAGTCTGTAAGGGTGTGCCTGTTGTAAGAGCTGATGGTGGGAGCAGTTGTTCTTGCACTGCCTGTGAGGGGTAGTGGAGTGAGAAGCTTTAAATGAAGCCAGCAGGAGCCGTGTTCAGAGCTGTTTGCTGGTAGAAGTTGGATCTTCATGCTGTGAACCACAGACACACAGGAGTTCTTTCCAAAGTACATTGGAAAAAAAACCATGAAAGCTTTGAGTTCAGAAGGACAAAAGAGGAAATCCATTAATGTTTAAAATGTAAAAATACTTCCAACACAGAAAATGCTGGGAGCTGAAAATGGATGATGCTGAGAGAGAATTGTGATGTGCCTGTTTCCATTCCTGCATCCTTGCCTGGGAGTGCACCTGCCAGTGGTAGAGGCAGGTTCTTGGTTAGGTTGACCTTAGATGGTCCAGTGTGGTTGTTGCTGTTTTGCCATAATCTATCAGATACATTGGAGAAGTCTCCAGATTGAGGGGTTTATGTGTGCATTATGTCCTGCTAAAGATGCGTTATCTTTACTCAGATTGACTATTTTGAAAGAGCCAAGCGCTTGGAAGAAATTCCTTTAATAAAAACTGCCTATGAGGAGCAGAGAGTGCATGATATGGAGCTGTGGGAGCAGCAGGAAGAAGAAAGGGTAAGAATTTTTTTGTCAGTTGATAAAGTGCATTAGCAATGCATGAAAAATAATGGGGTTTGCACTGTTTGTTTTTTTCTTTCCCAGCTCTTTCCAAAAAAGAAAGATTGTGTTAGCTTTGTGATTGCACTGTTTTAGTGGACAGCAATTTCTTCTGTCTTTGCTCTGAAAGGGGAAGAGAGAACTTCTTCTTCTAGTGTCAGGGGTAGATGGAATCCAAATGTGTAACAAAGTTATACTTTGTATATTTTTTATTTTCAGATCACCACCCTGCAGCTGGAGCGTGAGAAAGCCCTGGAGCACAAGAGCAGACTCTCCAGGATGTTGGAGGATAGAGATTTATTTGAAGCCAGGCTCAAAGCATCACGACGAACAGTTTATGAGGTACAGGAGATGGGCATTGCTAACAAAGTACACCCCTACAGTGAGGAACTAAAACTGACCCAGAGATTCTTCATGAAACTAGAAATAAATCAGTATTTAAAATGGTTCAGAACTGTGGAATTGCCTATTTTCTGCTCTGACTTTTAAATTAAATTTCTTGCACTTCTTCCCATGTAGTACCACTTAAAATTTTTGACAGTTTCTGGAATAGCTTATATGGAAAATAAAAGAGGGGTGAATTGTTTATTTCAGTACAGCTAGTAGGAGTCACTGGGTGTCATGTAGGCAGGCAGCTGTATCTGCCTGTTTATAGCTTTGAGTATTTGGCTATTTTGCAGTAAAAGCTGGCTTTACAAAAAAAAAAAGCAGAAAAGGTGTTATATTAATATAAATTAGTAACTGCATATGATTCTTTGCAATAATAGGAATAATTTTGGGTAATATTGTTTTAGGCACAGATAATTGTTATTTAGGCAATTCCTTTTCTGAAAAAGGAGATAAAGGACTAATAGTGTGCATGATGATTTGATTGTCTTTCTTCTACACTGAAGAATATTCTTTTATACAAAAACAATTACAGAAGAGATTGACACGGCAAACAGGCCATTTTTCAGTGCAGCAAAATTAATATATTGCAGTTGTTTCGAGTTTGTGTAGCTTTATTTACAGTTTGTGTAAGTGCCCAGCTCTTAGCCATTACATTCTGGGGTTCTGAGGTGCACTGTTGGTTTTTCAGGATAAACTCAAGCAGTTCCAGGAGCGCTTGGCAGAGGAGAGGCGGAACCGTCTGGAGGAGCGCAAGAGGCAGCGCAAAGAGGAGAGACGCATCACCTACTACAGGGAGAAGGAGGAGGAGGAGCAAAGGCTACGGGAAGAGCAGCTGCTTAAAGGTGTGCTTGACAATGTGACTGCTTCATCCTTTCCGTGCTTGGGCCTTTCCATTTTGTAACACAGCTAGAGTCTGGTTTTCCTGTTTGATGAGTTTGGAGTTTTGCCAGCTGTCACACCTGCCTTGCTCACCTGTGCAGCATAGACAGGAAGGTAAAGCTTTGTAGCTCCTAGATGTGAGTGAAGGAGGAGATAAAGCAAGAGAGGCTAATGGAAAAATGGGCCTTTCATTTTAGCCTGTAGTTGGAGTTCTGGCCACTTGTTTGTGCACATCTTAAAGAGGAAAGAAAGGGAACGTTGGTGTCAGATCCAGAACTCCAAAACTGTAAACACCTCACACCTTTCTTTGTGAATTGTTTTGTCTGATATCCCTAATAGCCTGTTTCAGGGCTTTAGAGAAGAGGTGGTTGGCAAACTGTAGGATCAATTTCTGCCTTATTTCTTAATTGGAGGATGAAGAATTTATGTGTTAGAATTCAGTATTTAAAAAACAAACAGAAACTGAAGCAGTCATGAATATCAGATTTCTGACACTGTCAGCTGATTTTTTGGTTTGACCTTTCCTAAGGAAGGGATTGCCTACCATGTTTGAGGTAGTTACTGATATTTTAATTGCTACATTGGATTAACATAAAGGTATGGGAACCTTTTCTTTCTTGATAGCTGTTCAAGGTGTCTCATTAATGCATGTATCAGGGCTCCTTTTCCTATGGCTTTTGAGTTAAGAGACTTGCACAAAACAGATTCTGTGGTTAGCTAAACACATAGTAATCATATGAAATGCTTGTATTTTTAAGTGTTTATTTTTTCTAGAGTCCAAGGGGAGAGATTGTACTGTGTGGGTACAGCAGAGTAATGGCATTTGTGTTGGTAACAAGTCCTGTGTGCGTTCCCAACTGTGCAGAGCGTGAGGAGAAGGAGCGCATCGAGCGCGAGAAGCGCGAGCAGGAGCAGCGGGAGTACCAGGAGAGAGTCAAAAAACTGGAGGAGCTGGAGAAGAAAAAGCGGCAGAGGGAGATGGAGATCGAGGAGAGAGAGCGCCGCCGAGAGGAGGAACGGAGAGGGCTGGATGACCCATTCTCAAGGAAGGTGGGTAATGCCTGCAGGGTTGTTTCCTTCTGTGGATCATTTGAAAGAAGGTGTTAGCATTGCAAGGCGATAGGATTGGTTATTTATTTCTTAAGTTATAATGTGAGTGGCTAATTTTAGGAGTTAAATTGCTGTCACTTAATTTTAGCTTTTTATGAGGATCTGGAATCTCTGGTTTAGCAGTAAAGTAAAATAACAAACTACTTGGAAACTAAGATCTCTAAGCTGTTTAAAAACTAAATTACTAAAGACTAAAATGAATATTGGACAAAATTTTCTTTGATATAGAAAAAAGGAACACTATTGGAAACAAGTGCAATGACTCATGCAAAAGTCAGAAATTCAAGTAGATATTGAAGGAAAGTCTCCCTCAGATTAAACACAAAAGCAGAGTTTTGTATTTTTTTAAGAAATATACAATAACATGAAACTAAGATGTGTGTGCAACTTTCTGTTTACAAATATAACTTGGATTGGAAGATTCCATTATCCCAATCCAACAGGAAACAACAAAAGTTACTCGGAAATGTTTAATGGTTTAAAAGAATGGAACTCAGTACCATAAGCCATCTACACTCCCACTTTTTCATAACTTACCATTCAACAGAACAAGTTTCAAATTTCATTCTCCATAGCCTTTCTCTTTGTTTAACACATATTTCATTGAGTAACACAATGAAGATAAGTTATCAGCTTGTAGAAATTGTTTTGATAGTCTGTCAAGTAAATAATCATAACTTTCACATAAGAGGTCTCCTATCTGTGGGCACTTGATTATATGGAAAAACAGGCTCAGGTTCTGAGAGAGATACCTGTAGCACCCCAGAAATTCCATTTGCAGTTTTGGGATTCTTTGCTCACCATTGTTATTTGGGGTCATTTCAAAAGCATTTAAGGAGAGTAGTGGATATGCAAGATCTTGGTTAACCCATATTGACAAATAACACTTTTCAAAGAAGGGTTTAAAAACTGGAATACCCTTCTTATAAAGAGGTTATGTGATTATGTGAAATCAGGTATTTTAGATGGTTTAGCTAACTAGTTTCTTGTGGTGGAATTAAGGCATAAAAATGTATTAAATGGTTTGTCTGATAGTTCAGTGTTCTGCAGTGTGACAAGTGAGGTTTTAATGGCATAACATGCTCAAGGGGAAAATACATGTTCAAAATCTTTGTTTTAAAGTATTCAAAGAAAATATTCCTAATTTCTTTTGACATGCAGGAGTCTCGTTGGGGTGACAGGGAGTCTGAAAGCTCTTGGAGAAGAGGTGGTGAGCCAGAATCCGAATGGCGTCGAGCACCAGTGGAGAGGTAATGAAGGGTTTTATTCAGCCCCAGTCATATTGGCATCAAAGTATGGAGGCTCCCATTTTGTTCCTACTGCTGAAGCTGCACTATTTGAGTAATATCTCATGCCTCTACATCTCTGAAAGTTCCCTTCCATTAAAAAGTTTCTCTGTAGGGGTCTCGGAATGAGAGGTTTTATCTTGGAGCCATGCTCAGATAGCATTCTTGTTTTATTTGGCTTAGATATGTGAAGGCAAGCAGGCACCTTCTGTGTGTGATAAACAATTTGCTTCCTTGAATTCCTTTTTAAATTAATAATTTCTCTCCCACTCAAACATTGGTGTCAGTACTATAAATACAGAATGGGGAGGGATTACAAGCAAATGCAGTGTTCCTGGGTGATGAAATTCTGAGATTTTCCATTTAGAAAACTGACAGTAGCTATGCAATTCCCAGAGTAAGTCACAGCAGAAAACACATGCCATAAATTAAACAAAGTTCTGAAGAACTGTATTGAACAGGGAGGGATAGATTTCTGAAGGAAGAATGTTATGAATGTACTTTAAAAATAAAAAGAAATCCACACTTGTTTACATCTATTTCAGATATGTTTACTAATAATGAAAATTGTTTATACAGTTGTAGAAAATAAGATTTTTAACATTTGTCCATTTTTCTGCTTCACGTCAGGATGAACTGTAGCTAAAAACATCTCTGATGGTGCACATCTAATTGTCCTTAAAAGCCTGTGCTGATGGAGATAACACTGCTGATTCCAATTGGCAGTATGTTTTATTGCTTAATTAGCCTTGCAGGTGGATAGATTTTTGTAAATGTCTAACCCTAATTTCCAGTACAGCAGTTTAAATCCATTACTGCTTACTCTGACTCCAGTGGAAGCAAATTTATTGACTCTTTCTCTCTCTAGTAATTTCTTATAACGTTTTAGAAGAGTGTGATCTCTCTAGAAATAAAATAGAATTCCATCTTTCCTTAAAAGCTATGTTGCCATTCCTGGTAGTGATCCACTTTCTCATGAACTGCAGGATCTAACAATAGGATGAAGCCTCTCACTACTCATATATTGCATCAGTGGAAATATTCATCCCTGGAAATGTTCCAGACCAGGTTGGACAGGGCTTGGAGCAACTTGGGAAGGTGTCCCTGCCCATGGCAGGAGGTGGAATGAGATAATCTTCAAGGTCCCTTCCAAGCTAAAGCATTCTGTGATTTTGTGAAGTGTTTAATGCACTTATTTGTGTGCTTCAAAGGATTTTTTTTTCCACACAGAATAATGCAGCTTGTCTTAGTAATTTCTCATTCAGCTTTTTTAGATATTGATTAGAGTAAAGGTAGTTTAAATGTAATAGTTTAAAACTAGATATAGAAATCCTAAGACTCTGAGACAATATCTAAATGAATTAAATACTTGTTCATCTGATAAGCATTATAAACCATTCTTCCACATGTCTTTTATGGTAAAATAATCAGATTTTTCAGAGGGCAAGATTATCCAATTTGAGTCTAAATGGAAATTAACAATCTCCATGTCTTGGTTTTTACCTCACAGATCAATGATAATTGCATTCTCCCTTAATTCTTCCAAACCCAGGAAATGCACTGCTTGCAATTCCTCAAAATTCTTGAGACTGGGTTGTCACAAACTGTTGTCTCTTTGTTCTCACCTCCTCAAATCTGACATCTGCTGTTTTGTAGCAAGTCTTTGCTGGATTTTTGTTTACATTTTATTAGCATAGTGGATTTCTAAACCTTGGAGTGTCCTTTTTGTTGTGTTTTGGTTTTGGGTTTTATTTTTTTTAAATCCATGAGATTCAACCCCAGTGTAGCTTCTCTTCTGCCAAGAAGCAGGTACCAGTACATTTCTGTGATGTTCTGTTTCTTGTTTCTATTTTTATTGCTAAGGTTAATTTCCTGAAATGAAGAAATCAATTTGGTGACAAAAACAGGGTTTATGGTCCAAATGTGTGTGTAAAATCTTGTAGACAGCAGACCTAATGGTTTGTAGGGTTGGCATGTGCTTGGAGAGGGGGATACTTAATTGGTGGTTGTGGGGTTTTTTAATGGTGATTCTTTCAGACTTAGGTCAAGTTTGCCAAATTAGGCTTGGTGTAGAAGCCAAGCCTCTTCTCTGTGATGTTGCAGCAGATAACCAACAGGGGACTGTCCAAACTGTAGTTTTGAAGGAGAGGATGAACTGCTCAGTCTTCACTGAAGCTGCAGGGCCAGTGACCTACTGCTCTCCCCTAGCAATGAAGGGCACTCAGAGGTGCCTTTTGAAACTGCACACTTGGTGTTTGGAACCACTCCCCGAGTGGGTGCAGCCAGAAATGGCTTTGAGGGGGTCGGTGCTGTTGATGCAAAGCTTTGCTGGATGTCACCTTCCACTTTTCACCCGTTGCCTGTGGTTTCACAGAGACTGGCGCCGGGGAGATCCCAGGGACGATGAGAGACCTTTCCGCCGCGGGGACGACCTGCCCCGGCGAGGGGACGACCTGCCCCGGCGGGGTCCTGCAGAGGACAAGGAGCGTCCTCCAGAGTCAGCAGAGGACAGGCCACCGAGGCGGGAAGGGGACGAGGACAGGCCTCCGAGGCGAGAAGGGGAAGAGGACAGGCCCCCCAGACGTGGCTTGGATGAGGACAGGCCGCCACGGCGTGCTTTGGATGACGACAGAGGAAGCTGGCGAGCTGCAGATGACGACAGGGGTCCCAGACGTGCCCTGGATGACGACAGGCCCCCCAGACGTGCCCTGGATGATGACAGACCACCCAGACGTGCCCTTGATGATGACAGACCACCCAGACGAGCCCTGGATGACGACAGGCCCCCCCGGCGCGGCTTGGACGATGACAGAGGCAGCTGGCGCGCGGCGGATGACGACAGAGGGCCCCGGCGCGGGATGGATGATGACCGGCCACCCCGGAGGGCTCTGGATGAGGACAGGCCCCCCAGGCGTGGGCTGGATGATGACAGGGGCAGCTGGAGGGCAGCAGATGATGACAGGGGGCCCCGGCGCGGGCTGGATGATGACAGGATGGCCCGGAGGGATGACGACAGGGGACCCTGGCGGAACGCGGACGATGACAGGCTCTCCAGAAGGGATGATGACAGGGGCCCCTGGCGTGGAGGTGAAGACTCGAGGCCGGGTCCTTGGAGACCATTTGGTAAACCAGGTAAACCACAGTAATATAATAACCCTCCCTCCAAAGTGTGCGTGTTGTCCTTGTAGATAGTGGTGGTGTAACATACGTGATACTAGAGATGAGAGAATCAGCTCTGAAAACATCTAGATTAATTTGGCTAATGTGGACACTCCTCTACTTAGTATAATTAAACCTTTTAATTTGGTTGAATTTATAAAAGATTACTTCTCTGAAAGATATGTGATGATCACACACTCAACACAGGTCACTTCCCTGTGTGCAAAACCAAAATATACAAGTTGAATGCTCTGCTTGGGAGTATTCTCACTAGATTAGCACACCTTGGACTCTTTCTCTACCCATTCCATGTGTCTGAAATTAATCACCTTCTAAAGGAGGATTTTTATATCTCATTCAAGTGGGTCTGGTTTTGATAAGCCCTTTCTATGTGTACAGAGATAATGTTTTTAACATTCCCTTTTTGTTTTCAATCATTCCTGAAAGCCCTGCTTAGAGCAGAGCTTGGAATAGATGACCTTCTGAGGTCTCTTAAAATCTGAATTATCCTATTCTTGTATTGTTTATTTCTGTTCTTATGTGTCATTGATTGTGCCTAGAGCTGTTTTTGATTCTTTTCAGAACTGTTGATGACATTTTAATGTTAGATATGATTTTAATTTCCTGGTTCTTTTTAATTATGTATTGGAAGGCACTATGTCAACTTTCATCGACAGTAATTCTGTAACCCAAACCTTACTTAAATATCAAAACTTGCACTCTAGTTTTTCCTATTTAAAGCCAAAGCAGGCTAGATAATAAAGAACTCCCATTTGTAAATAACTGAGCAGTATTGCAGAGTGCACTGTGTTAAGTGGACGGAAACAAAAGTCACATTTCAAAGTAGTACTTTAAAAAGCAGTAAGTTCTTTAAAAATCCGCTTGCTTAAAATTTCCTCACTTTGGGATTTTCTCAAAGGAATCTGCTGTCTGAGCTACACCCTTTGCTTCTTCTTGCACTTGTTTTGCATCAGACCCTTGTGGTTTTTGGCTGAAAACTGCAGGGTGCAGCCAGCTCTGCTGGACTATTCCAGGCAGCCCTGACATGAGGTGTGCATTACTGGCTTTACATTTAGCAGCTTGCACAGTGTTTTCACTGTGCCCCCCATATGCAAACTTCTTAGAAACATCTTGAGCTGGATCTTCAGGAGTCACAACTGGAAGAACTGGTTTGTGTGACGAGAGTAAAGGGTTCTTTGTCTACAAGAGACATCAGAGGTCAGTCACAAACTCCTTTGACTGTTTCTTTCTTACAGGGGGGTGGAGAGAACGAGAGAAGGCTCGTGAGGACAGCTGGGGCCCTCCCCGAGACTCCAGACCTTCAGGAGACCGTGAATGGGATCGCGACAAGGATCGGGATGAAAATGAGAAGGAGCGGGAATTTGACAGGGAGAGAGATTTTGATCGAGACGATCGCTTCAGGCGCCCCAGGTCTGACTTCTCTCTTTAAGCACTTCTGAAATGTTTCTGTGAAAAGGAAAAAGGGCCCTGCTGATGCAGAAATAATGTGGAAGGAGCAAGAGTTGGTTTGTGTGAAACTAAGCACTTAGGGCAGCAAATGGATAGGGGCATTTTGGGGCCTTTTTTAGTTTGTTATTTTTACGATGATGTTATCTGTTTACAGGGGGAATTCCAAAATGCTTAAAATGCTTTTAAATTTTTCTTTTTAAGCTGTTATTAAGAGAATTCCGTGTTAGGCTCTGGAAAAACAAAACCAATTTTAGAAGTATGTTAAATAGACACCCACTGGGTCTGTAAATAATCCATGTTGTGATTTATTACTGCTCCTTTCCGTAGCAAAGGTGAAAATCTTAACATTCAGTTTTATGTTTTGTGTTGCCTAAGGGATGACGGCGGCTGGAGGAGAGGGCCAGCTGAGGAAACTTCCAGCTGGAGGGATTCAAGTCGTCGTGAGGAGTGGGACAGAGGTGGTCGTGACATGAGAGACCGACGTGGTGATGACAGGGAGCCGCCCCTCAGGAGAGGGCCACCCCTCCGATCCGAGCGGGAAGAGCGTACGTTCCTTTTAGTGTCCCTAAAGTCCTGCCTCCATCCCAGAGCCTCCCTCTTCCTGACACTGCTGGGAGGGGGTCATGTGGCAATAGGTTATGTTTTCAGCCCAGTGTTTAAACTGCCTTTCCATAAACAAAATAATAAAAAGCACCTTTGGCATAATTGAGAATTCTTCAGGGAATCTTAGCTATTTCTAGTTGTGTTCTTTTCCATCTTAGTAGCATTTCATATCTACAGCAGGATGATAACATTTTAAGTATGCACTTCTGATAGGATTGTGTTCTGGGTGTGTGTGGTCCTTGTGTTTAGATTATCAAGTCAGACATACCAGAAAGTAATTTTGGCCCTTTCCTTAAAACCATTACCGTGTGAAGAAAATATTTCTGAATGAGGGTTTCACACTATTAATGCTATTAATTTTGAAGACAGACCTAATATACAAAATTAATACCATTAATATCTAATGGTATTAAGTTTGTATATTTATTAATCCTTTGCTGTGTTCTAAAAATACAGTAACAGTAAATCCATTTAGCCTGGAGGGACAACCACATCTTCCAATTCTGGCATTCTTACCTTCAGAATCTCATTTTGTCTCTGCCCCAAGTGTGGGTGTTCCTGCACTTGGGAGCAGGCTGTAACAGAGCCTGGGATCAAACACAGGAGTGCTGCTGACAGAAAGGCAGAGTGTTCTCAGTGTGAAGGTTTTTTTTAACGTATCAAGAAGTTTTGAGATTTGATTTCTTGGCATCTGCCACAGCTTTGTTTAAACACAGCTGAGGCAGAACTCTTAGCATCCTTTTTGGTGGAAATAAAAAGTTTTTTATACAGTAAAGGGTGGTGAATGCTGTTAGCAGTGGAGTAATGTAATTCAGTACCATTTTACCTCTGATTTCAGTAGGCTGAAGAGCAACTTCCTGACTTCTAATAACAGCAAACACCTGAACATTCTCCACAGGTGTTTTTGAGTCAGGATTTTTCTCTTTTCAGGGTTCAGTTATTTCTAAAGATAATTACTTCAGTAATTTTAATTCTGCTAATACAAGAATATATTTTTACACCATAAAACCACGTACATCATGTACAGTGGAACATTCTTACTGCAGTTACTGTGTCTTAAAGATGACCCTGGGCTTTGCTCACCGCAATCCCAAACCTGAGGAGAGCTTTGAGTAGTTCTGCTGTTACTTCCCCATAAAATTAAAACGTGCATTTGGCCGTTGTCACCCTGCTGCCAGGGCTGAGGATCAGTAAATGCCACTGCCAGGGCCGGGGCTGTCTGTCTGCACTCTTGCAGGCCGCTGGCAGAGCGTGACTGAGTTGTTTTTCTTTCTCCCTGCGCCGCAGCGAGCTCGTGGCGCCGCGCTGACGACAGGAGGGAAGAGCGCGGGGAGGAGCGGGAACCGGCGCGGCGCTCGGGCCCCGCTGCCGCCGCCCCCGCAGCCTCCGCCCCCCCGGCAGCATCCAAAGAGAGGGAAAGGGACGGCGACAAGGAGAAGGGATCCTGGAAAACAGAGAAGGAGCGTGAGCCCGTCCGCCGCACTAAAAACGAGACAGATGAGGAAGGGTGGACCACTGTACGACGTTAAGTGGGAATCACAGAGTTTAACCCGATGTTTTAGCTTTGATTTGATGAAATCCACAGATTATATTTGTGCTTATAAACATTCTGAATTGGAATTCTTTAACCAATGTTTTGAGGTAACATGAAAGCATGAATTACTTACTCATATAGATTGATCATGCACAAAACTCACAGCAGAAGGTTGGAAATTGAATGCCGGTTTTTGAAATTTCAAATGATGCTTATTTCATGGGTCATTTGATGCTAAAATAAAAAGAAGCAAGCCCAACAGCTGTCTTCAGTACAGCTTCTCTGTCGCACCAAAACAGGCTGCCCTTTTTATTTTTAGTCTTTCTTTGTTTGGTATGGGGTATTATTGTCACTGGACATGCATTTAAAAACGCCTCTGTTCACACAGTGGAATTATTGAAAAAGCAGAGCTAAAAGAATTTGCATAATTAGCCAAAAGGTAGAAAAGCCCTCTTTTACATAGGTATTTTGGAGGGCAGGTGGTTTCTGAGATATTTTATCACTATCTAAATTCAGTAAGTTGTTTAAATTGGAATTGAATACAATAAACATTGTGAATTAGTTACACTGGGATATTTTCTGTAGATTTACTTGAATCCATAATGCCTCTGAGGCCATTTTGCAGTCATTGTTCCAGTAATGTACACACTGCTGCAGTGTACAAATCAAACTTGCAGCTTTTACAATTTTAGTGTTTTGGTAAGCATATGGCTATGTACTTTTTGTTGCCAATATCACAACTGCTTTTTCCATTACTGGATAATTCATGCCTTTCAAGGATTTATAAATATTGTCATATTTAAAATGTGTGGTTTTGGAGAAATTGTTCAATTTCCCCCCCAATTCTTTGTCTTCAGGGTCAATTCTTTCCCTTTCCAAAAAAGTGATTTGTAGTAATGGCTGTGTTGACTTCAAAGCTGGGGTGCAGTAACAACGAGGAACGATCTGGTCACACTGAAGCCAACACAGAACTTGCTGCTGTGTGTTTCTTCAATGATAAATAAAGAAGTTAAGGAATTAGCTGCTGCAGTGTCTTGACTTTTCAGTGAGTCCTGCACCTTGTGTGCATGCAGAACAGCTGTTGAACAGCCCTTTTCTTTTCTCAGACCTGTTCTGTACCAGCTGAAGGAGAAGGTGAGAAATCTGGTGTATGAACAGAAGTTGTAATACTCCTCTTGTCCTTTTCCTGCTCTCTTCTGGGTTATCCAGGGCCAGTAGTTTTCTTGGGAAAAACTTGCTCTCAGAGCCACCTTCTCAGGACTTGATTTTTGTGTCTTTGGATCCTGTCATGTCATTGCTGGTTGAGTCACAGGACTGTTTCAGAGAAGTAGTGTTTTCCAAGCATAAAAAAAAAATACTGTATTTTTTGTTCTTTATACAGTCCCAAATAGTTTGGAACTAGAGAACAGCAGCCATCCATAATGGTTCTTACTGGATCTGGAGTGGGGGGTGCTGCTGTTCTTCAGCCACCTCCTGCTGTCCTTGCATTCTGTGTCACAGGCTCAGTGCTGTTAAAGGGGACCCAGGAGCTCTCTCCACTGCTGGCTGTGAAATTTCTGTTACTTAGGACTGTTTGTCCAGTGTAGTTTTGAAGACCTCCAAGGCTGGGGACTACACAACTGTTCTGGGAAGCCTCTTCCAATGCTTGACTGGCTCCAGGCTGAAAAATCAATGTCACAGAGTGGTTTGGGTTGAAGGGGATCTCAAAGGTCCTCAGCTGATGAGTAGGGACATCTTCAACTCAATCATGTTGCTCAGAGCTTGAACGTTTCCCTGGATGGGGCTTCCACCCTTTCTCTGGGCAATCTGTGCCAGTGTTTTCCACCCTCATGGTTAAAACACCTCTTGAATCTAATCTGAATTAACCATCCTTCAGTTTGAAACCATTACCCCTCTTTCTGTCACAAAATCTAAATAACATCTGTCCCCATCCTTAGAAGTCCCCTTCAAAGGCACAATTAGGGCTCTGTGGAACCTTCTGTTCTCCAGGCTGAAAACCCTCAGCTCTCAGGCTTTCCTCACAGGGGACATGCTCCAGCTCTCTGGTCATTTTTGTGGCCTTCAAAATGTTTAAACCTCTCTCTTTTGGCTTCTACCCTGTGTCTCTGCTCACTGTATGCTACTGTGGAAAGCTGCAATTTTCCAGGTAACTTCCTAGTAGGAAATGGGTGGCTGCTGTGAGGTCTCCCCTAAAACCCTTCCTTTTTCCTGGCTGAACAAGGCCTGTCCCCTCCACCTTTCCTCTCAGGTGTGTGCTCCAGCCCCTGAACACTGTTGGCCCTCTGCTGAACTAATCTCAAATTTGGCCAAGTCCTTGTATGGGGGGAATGGGGCCCCAAAGAGGAAAGATGAGGTGAGCTCAGGCTGGGATCCAGGCCCTAACAGCTGAGTGCCCAGCTCAAAGAGCCTGGCACCTGCTGGCTCATGCTCACCTTTTCCCCTGCCAGGGCCCAGAGGTATTTGAGCCTCCAGCCCGTCACTGCAAGGGCTCCTTCCTCAGCTCCCTGCTGGATTGAGCAGGCTCCTGTCCATCCCTTTGGCCCGCAGCCCTGTCCCAGGTGTGTGGGATGGAACTCCCACTTCAGTGTCACCCTCTTCCAGCCCACAGTGCTGAGCCTGGACATCCAGGCCAGTTTTCCTGCCCCCTTTGTTATGTGGGCTGTGGCATCCTGAGCTGGGTGCAGGAATGTTGTGTGAGACAGTGCTGAAAGCCTTGTTAAAGGTGAAGAACATCCAGTGCTGCTTCCCTCGTCCTCAAAGATGCTTTATTATAGAAGGCAGGTGAGCCAGGCATGGTTTACCCTCAGTAATTCCATTCTGGCTGTTCCCAGTCATCTTCTGCATATCCCCAAAAAGACATTCTGAATGGACTTCCTCTGATTTTCCCAGGGACTGAAGTGATACCACCTGGCCTGTGCCTTCTCAGGTGGTCCTTTCAGCCTTTTATCAACATTTGCCTTTCTCCAGCCTTGTAATGTGTAAATCGTGATGCCTTCAGTTACATAGTTTTAATTGTATTCACACAAAGACACTTTCACACCGGGATGAGTTAGTTTTCTCTGCACCAGCTAAAGTTGTTTTTTAACTCCCAATCTGTGTTAATAATCTGCATTATTTGAGATTGTGATAATGTTGTCAATGAGTGTTTCATTCTCAGCACTGGGCAGCTTGAGAAGAGGCTGAGGAGATGTGAGCTTTGCAGGCATGCCAGTGTGTTAATTTTATTGCTTGATCTGTTTAGACACAATACTGACAGATCAAAAACCTCTGCTGACCAAATCCAACAGCTCAAACCTCCATCTCCTACCATCATGAAATATGAGCACAAAATTTGGTTACCTGAAAATGCTGATGAAGCCAAGTGAGTTCTCTGTCAATCTTTGCCTTGAGTCATGTTCTGTTAAACAGCTACAATATTCAGAGAACTTTAGAAGAATACAAACTGTCACAGGCTGTATTTAGAAGGGAGAATTTAGGGCTGCTGCTGTTTGAACGGATGCAAATGTTGCTGGATTAAAATAAGTCTCCAGCAAGGCAGTGTCAGGTATGAAAAATGCTGTTTCCTTCCTGCCCCAGGAGCAGTCCAGACACTGACCCAGCCCATGGGCAGGACTGAGGGTCATCAGGGTGCTCAGCAGAAGAAGGGCATAACTGGTGTTATATTTAAGTTTTCTCTAGAGTGCTTTACCACTGTGAAAACAAATAATTTTTTACAAAATCCATATTTATGAGAACTGGCAGGGTGCAGTGGTGTTACTCCTGACTGGGCACAGCCACAAGTGCAGCCTGGGACTTGTAGTGACTTTGGTGAGGAGGGCCAGGAGCCATCTCAGACAGCCAGAGCACTGCAGGGCTTGTCTTGCTGTTACTGAAACATCTTTGTTGTTTTACTGTCCTTGGGCTGCTGTCAGTGGCAGAACTGCTGCATGTAAGCAACTTTTCCTCCTGTGGCTAAAGGGTGCTGCTGAATAGTGTCACAGGGAAGGCATTAGGTCAGTGAAATGCAAGATCCAAAATTTGAGTTACTCAGCCACTAGTGCCCATCCTGTGGTTTACTGCAGCATTGCATCAAGTGGTGGAACAAAACCACCCAATTCTTCCTTTTTTGCCATGGCAGGACCAGCTGGAGCTGAAATGTTCTACACTTGGTCTAGTCCTCCTCTTAAACAACATTAATGCATTTAATGACTGCAGGATGGAGATTCTAAAAACTCTTCTGCTTCACTTTGCTAATCAAAACCTCCCTTGCTGCACTTTAAGCTCTGTTAGCCCTTTCTCTCTTGGGCAGGAGGCTTTGCTAAACCTTGTTCCATTTTTAGTGTATCACTTGTTTTATCCAGACAATGGGCATTTTAGAATTATATCTTCCTCCCCATGCAACTCTTAGCAACTCCTCTCCATTAAAAATTAATCTATATATCTGATGGGTCAAACTGGCACTGTAAAAAAAAGACAAAAAGACATAGCCATTGTGGTTTGGTCCTATAGCATCTGCCTGAGGCACTGGTTAGCAGACTGTCAGCAACCTGCCCAAACAGAATTTCCACTAAAGACAGGCACAGACTTAGCTGATTTCAGCTGAATCAAGTTATCTATACATTTAAAAGTAGCTTCTAATTAGAAGTAGCTTGGTTTTTGCCAAGACTAGTACCAGTTGAGGATGGTTAGCCAATATTTTGTTCACTCCTCCTTCCAGACTATCACTTTAGAAAATATTCCATGACCTACATGCAGAGGTTTAATCAGGTGACCATAATATTTTGATTTGCAGATGCTCGTAGAAGAGTGAAAATAGTATCTCACTTTTCATAGACCTCTTCTGTGGCACATAATACAGCTCCAACCTGGGCTGCTTTCAGATTAAGCTCTTTGCTGTTCCTAGAATTTAAATTAGTAATGGAAACGGTTCCCTGTGTTTAAGGAGTCAAAGCAGCAATAAAAACACTGTCTAGTGTAATAACCTTCTCAGAGTGACCAAGAACAAGCATGTTTCTGCTCACTCAGTGCCACAAGGAGTGTGCTGGTGCACCAGAAATCACAGGAGCTTACTTGAAAATAAAACAATCAAAAAATCCTGTAAGGTTTAGTCTTTGTTAGACTCACACTTGTAAATCTTTAAAGGGCAAATTGTCCTGTTGAATGATTACACAGAGTAACTGAGGAGCCTTGCTGTCAGGCTGTTTTTGCTGAATGCTGTCATCTTTCTGCAGCAGTCTGAGGTTTGTTGTTTGTTTTTTTTACCTCCCCCACCCCCAAACGGTTTTGAAGCTGTTACTCCTTCACTTTACCTGTTGTTAAGCCTTTGATGAGATGCCTAATGCTGGGTGGCAGTGAGGGCAGGCAGCTCTTGGCCTCTCCAGAGCAAGGCTGCAGGTACTCGGAGAGCAGACCCAGGAGCAACAGGCAGCAGCCCAGGCTGTGGAGTTTTCCTCTTCCACAGGCTCTGCAGAAGGCCAGTGCCATCCAAGCCACAGGATCTGCTGCTATCCTGAGGGATTTCCAGGCGTTGCTATAGGGCTGGTACTGCACAGCAGCTTAATGTAAAGGCCAGAGAGGTGGGGCAGGGACTTGGCAAACACCTCCAATCCAGCCCGGCCAGTTAACCCTCAGAAAACACCCGAGACAGATTTTCTTTGATCTTTCTTGCTTTTGTGTCCAGTAACAGTCAATTGTATTAAAATCTATATAAGGGTCTTCAAACTTCCCACAAGGAGGTAACAAAAGTACAGAAGAAAACTCTTCCCACAGCATCACATTTGAGCTTGATTCTAAATTGTAGTGGACACAGATTAAACCTATGTGGACCAGGAATCACAAAACCAAACACATCTAATTTTAACAGCTTAGAAGAGCCTGTGGTGCACTCCATGTAGAGCCAGAGACAAAATGTATTTAGCACAAGGAGAGGGAGGCTGGCACAAGGTAGCTGCAGCCACTGTTACTTAAAGCAAACCCCACTGCATTTGATGATCAGCCCTGACACCATCTTTGGAGCCATCTGATGGAGATTTAAGGGAACACTTACACAGAATCACTTTCTCCCTCCTAATTGCTGTGGCTGCAAGTCAACAGCAGTGATGAATAATGAACCCTGGGTCCTCATCCCCAGCCCATCCCACACATGTTTTGACTCGTTCTTGGCTGTCCTGCTCTCCTGACCCCATCTGCCACCCTGCTGAGCAGCTTTGCAAAAGGAAACCACACAAGTGTGGATTACTCCTCACTTTCTTAGTTCCCTTCCTCTGGCAGGACCCATCTCATCTTTGTGGTGATGTCCCAGCAGTTCCTCCACAAGGCTCTCTTCACCTCTTGTCAGGGCACTGTGGACTGAGCACCCCTCCACATCCCAGGTGTTGGTAAAGCCACACAGCAGTGTCACCTCCTGGACTGACAGCACCCATCTTTCAGAGAACTCTTAACTCCAAACTGCTGCTGCTCCTTGCCCCACCTCTGGGTAACAAAAAAACAAACAAACAAAAAAAAAATCCACAAACAAAAAAACAAACAAAAAAAGAACAAAAAAATAAAGCAAGGTTCTGCCTCTTGGGGATTAGAAGTGACATAACCCTGGCTGACACTCAGTATCAAGGAACTGCCATCACCCAGAGTGGTCCAGGACTTCAGCCTAATTCTTATGCTCTGTACAGTCTGAGTAGTGTTAAGGATATTTGTTATCCACATGGGTAGATCTCTTTTACTCACAAAGAGTTAAAGCTGTATTCTCTGAACTCTTGAAAATAAACAGCCTCCCTTTCTTCCATTCTACGGTCGCAGCTTTCTGCTTTGTCCAGGTCTTTTTCCACCAGGCTTCCCCCATTCTCCACCGCAAGCACAGCTGCATCAAAGCTGGCTCGATTGCCATTCTTACTGCCTTTCTGTCAGCAGAAAGGGCTCAGTTTGCACTCCGGCCCAGAATCATCACGTTTTCAAACACGCACTGGATGTTTCCTCCTCTCAGACCTTCCCTAAAGCTGAGTATTCCACACGGGGATCCGCGAGAGGAGCGGTGACCGCTCGGGCTCTGCGATTTCGGGAAGCAGGTGTTGATTACCGAGGGCAGCTTCGATCGCGATTTGCTCACCGGCTTTAGAACCGGCAAAGGGAATCGCTCGGATGTTTGCTGCAAGAGCTGAAAGGCGGAGTGTGGTACCCGAATATAATACCCTGCTATTAAGTGGCAATGAAGAACGGCTCTCCCGCCCGAAGCCCCGCCGCACGGAGCGCTCGGGACGGGCCGGGCGGGCGGCAGAAGGCGGCGCTGCCCCGCCGCGGGCACCGGGGACCCCCGCCACCTCCCCGGCCCGGGCTTAACCCTGGGACTCCCCCCGCGCACGCCTACCCAGTCAGATCTCGCCGTCTCCGTAAAAATCACATATAGATATATTTTTTTCTTACAATAAACAAACACAGCGCATCTCCGCCTCGCAGTCCCCGGGCCCGGCTCCGGGCTCCGCGCGTTCCAGCGCGCAGCGGCCGCCCCGGGGCCGGGGCAGTGTCACCGTGGGCGGGCGGGGGGCGAGGCCCGGGGGTCCCGGCCGCTAGCGGCCCTTCCTGCCCAGCGCGGTCCGGGCGTGCCGGAGCTGCCGGGCCGCCGGCACTTTGGAGAGGGGGCAGTACTTGATGGTGTGGGCATTGTCGCCGCTGGCGCCGCAGAGGGGACAGGTGTAGCGCCGCAGCACCGGGCACAGGACGCGGCCGTCGGGTCCCTTGAGGATGTGCGTGGTGTAGAGGGCCACCGCCTCCTTGTTGTTCCGGCAGAAGACGCAGAACTGCAGATCGGGCT
>VZTB01014367.1:247326-405395 GCA_013397245.1 Thryothorus ludovicianus
ATCGAGACCGGGATCGTGATCGTGACTGGGATTGGGACTGGGACTAGGACCGGGATGGGGATCGAGGATCGGGACTCGGACCGGGATGGGGATCGGGACTGAGATCGGGACTGGTATTGGGATGGGGACCAGAATCAGGACCGGGATGGAGATCGGGACCGGAATCGGGATCCTAATCGGGAGCGGGTTCGGGAGCGACATCAGGATCGGGACCGGGATCAGGACCAGGAGCGGAGCCGCAGGATGAGCCGGGAGCAGCCCGTGTGATCCCGACCCCACAAGGCTCAGGCCCGGCCGGGAGGAGCGGTGCCGCTCCGGGCGTCCCGGCCCTGGCGGGGAGGAGCCTGGACCTGCAGCGAGCGATGCGGGCACAGAACAAGTTTGGTGCTGTACGAGTGGGAAGAGGCTCCAATGAGCCTTGCAAGCTCATGGAGAGCGGCAGGTGCCTTCCCGTTGGTGCTAAGGAGTTGTGTGGGGCAGAGGTGATTTCTTCATTGCACCGCTGTTAGAAGTGGGTTTTAATTAATTAAATCAGAGAAGGTTTGGCTGGGGTCTCGGGTGAGGTACGTGCCCTCACTGGAGTGCTGCACAGGTGTGGGGAGCCAGTCTGGAACATTCAGCCCTAGAAAGGAACGAGCCTGATGTACGCTGTGCCTGTGAGTGCTCTGTGTGCAGGGGGTGGATGCAGAGGCGCCCCAGGCAGCAGGATGGACAGCAGGATGGACAGCAGGATGGGCAGCAGTGTCCTGCAGCACCCACTCGCTGGACCTGGTGAGTCCAGGTTTTGGTGGCCCAGCCTGACCCCTCCGGTCAGTCCTTGCAGGGCAGCTGCTGTGCTGCAGGACAAGGGACTGTGGTGGGGAGATGCAAGCTCCCTTTGCTGCCCCTGACGGCTCCCATCCGGTCAGGCTGCCCAGAAAACAGATCCTCCTTTGGAAAGCGTCAGGTGTGCTTTTCTATTTGGGCAAGAGGAGTTGACAATGCAAAGATCCTTTTAATTTCCAGCCCCTGGTGAGAGCTGCTGGGCTCAGCAGAGTGGGTGGAGTTCTGTCAGAAATAAATCCGTCTCCCCTGTGCACGGCCCTGATTTGTCAGTCTAACAGATGCTCCTCTGGCAGGTAAAGCAGCTTTCCGATGTGTTTTGTTTGCATCTGAAATCGGCGGGTTCCATGAGCTCGGGAATCAGGAATACCTCCCCAGGGGCTGCCTTCCGGCACCACGAGGCTGGATCCGCCTCCCCAGTGCCCGGGAAGTGGGTGTATCAAGGTCCAGGGAACAATAAGGATGGCTGCAGGGAGCAGAGCTGGCTGGAAGCAGTGTTTCAGAGCACAAATTCCCTGGTTGGAAAATGGGACTCATTTCAGTGCTGAAAACATTCACAAAGGAAGTCCTGTTCCAGACCACGTGTGTGTGGGACACACGGTTCTGCACGGGGTGACCACAGGGACATGTCACAGTTACAGGGTGTCAGGCTCAGCCCAGAGCTCTTCTCTGAGATGCAGTTATGTGACAGACCTTTGCCCTCTTCAGTGGAGTGTTTCAGGGCCTGATTTGCACTGGAGCCAGCAGGGAATGGCAG
Organism: Thryothorus ludovicianus; assembly: GCA_013397245.1. Taxonomy (NCBI): domain Eukaryota; kingdom Metazoa; phylum Chordata; class Aves; order Passeriformes; family Certhiidae; genus Thryothorus; species Thryothorus ludovicianus. The sequence continues at coordinate 248,906 of VZTB01014367.1, forward strand.
AGGTAACAGATGGGTGACAGGGCACAGGGTGATCAGTCAGAGTGGTTGAGCATCACTTCCCAGAGCAATTATTGTATCTCATCTTCTGTGGACATTTTAAGAGGCAGAGTGAATAATTTCATATTGCTGCTGTAGCTGTGTATGTAACTACAGGCAGAGAGGAAAATGGCCCTGTTCCCCTCGCTGCCAAAGCAGGGAGTGATGAAGAATCTGGAGCAGCATTAAAAAAATATCCTCACTGGGAAAATATTGTGAAGGATGGGCACCTGTCGCCAGCACTGCAGTAACAGCATCCCCTATTTGACCAACAGCTCAGCAGAGCTCACGTGCCTTGGCAATCCAAGTGTTTGAGGGATGTTGCAGGAGTTATTTCATTGTTTTCTTGGTCCAGACTTTTGCCCATGGACCTGCATGTTCCAGGTGTTGAGCAAATAGTCAATAGCTCCACTGAGATCCCTGCAGAGCTGTCAGGCATTGTCAGACTTGTACCAACCTCGTGCCAGCTGATTGGGGCACCCAGTCACTGTGCTGGTGCAAGAGCAGGGAATGCTGCTGTTCACATTGGAACAGATCAGTGCCTTTGTGAAACTCCTCATCAGTTTCAATAAACAAAATGTGTGGTCAAGGAGAGCTAATGGACAAGTAGCTGCTTCTAGGAAGGATTGGTGTTCTGTGTGCTTTAAAATGTTCTTCATCTGAAACACTGAGAACTGCAGGAAAAACTACTGCTTTGCCCTCATCTGGGAGTTGGAATTATTTCTGACTGTGCCAATCTAACCTTTAGGCTGTCCTTGTCAGGACCTGGGCAGTGTAAGACCACAGCTCTCTTGGTGGTGTCTCATGTGAGTTCTTGTGGCAAGGCTGCACAGCAATCCTGGCAAGCCCTCATGTGGAGCAGAAGTGACAAATAGCTGTTGGCACTGTGAGTTCAACACCACGGGCCAAACTCTGCCCAGCCAAGGGGAAAGTTTTCTGCTTCCTCAGAGCAGCAAGTCTCAGAAATTTGGGCTGCTCTGAGCACAGAGAGCCATCAGATCTGCTGGGGTCTGAGAAATCTGCTTGGGGGAACTGGTGTGGGAGCTCCCACTGGCCACAGGAGTTTGTAAAGTCCAAGATTGCTCCTGGGAATACACACACACACACATTTATGTATGAAATCTGTAGATGTGCCAACTGCAGGTGAGCGAAGCCTTTGCTTGGGGTTGGAGGAAAGATTTCTTTCTTCACATTGAAGCAAAAATGATTTAACAAGTGACTTAACAAGAATGATAGAAGGATTTAAGCACAGAGGGGTTTGAGTGCATGCAGGACAGCTGTCAAGTTTAGAGAGGAGATTAGCAGTTCATTTGAGAGATACATTAGGAAAGGGCTTACTCTGGGGGGCTGAGAGCTCCCCTGAGGCTGGGGAGGATTTACTGTCTGTAAGTGTTGATGTATTGTGCACGTTACCAAGCTTGCCATCCCAACAGCTTTGATATGTTCCAGCTTTTCTTTAAAACCCCTGTGGATTTTAAAGTGGCTTTCGTTTAATGTGGGAGATGTTGACAAGCTCCCCCAGGAGGATGGCAAGTTCTTGGAAGGGTCTTTTAAAATATTAGTTTCACCACCACTCCTAGAAGACTTTTCCCCCCCTCTCTGGAATATCAAGGAGTGGTTTGTTTCTGACAGCACTAAAAATACATGAGGTGTCTGCTGACACAGGGAAGATATGCCCTGTGCTGCTTGGACTCTGGAGCTCAGGAATTCTATCTAAAGCTTTTGGCTCAACAGATGATGCTTGTGTTTGGAAAGCTGAAGTTTATAGCACGGAGCAGTCCTGCCCAGAAGATTGGAAGCAGCTGGTGGGACTGACGTGGCTGAGTCAGGTTTCAGTGGAGGATACAAACACAAGTGATGGGAGCAGAGCTTCAGCCTGGGCTCTGCTCAGAGGCCCCAGCACTGATGTTCCATGTCTCTGTGGCAGAACTTTCTCTGGTGTTTCCTCTCTCAAAAGGCTCGTGCTGGTGAGGGGCTCTGGGGAGGAAACCTCTGCTCCTTGTCAATGGTGTGAGGAAGGTGGGGGATCCCAGACTCCAGGAAAAGGAGGCCCTGAGCTGGCACGACAAAGTTGGTAAGAAGGATAAAGTAATCACCCTAGACCCTTTTTACTGCAAAAATACTCCCTGGGGTAGAGGATTAGGGGTGTAAAAGCCAGCTGCAAAACATGACTTTGGATTTGGGAATCTTTCTTTGCAGGTGGGCTTTTGCTGTGTGGAAGCAGCTGATCCTTCAAGGAGGTAGAAATTTGACTGCAATGGAGGCAGTGGTTGTTTCACCTTCTCCTGATCTGTGCTGAGCCCAGGGGGCTATTCCAGCACGGCCAAACACATCAGGTGTTTCTTTAACAGGGTACCAAACTTCTTCAGGGTGTAGAGCACAACTTTCACTGCACTGGGGGCTGGAGTGACTGTCCAGATTACTCATTTTAGAGTTATGTGACAGTTCTCAGGTAACTGCAGCAAAAGTTTACCCAGGCAAACAGAGCTGGTGAGGAATATGATGCATTTTTAGGTGTCTCTCAATTTGATTCAGCCACTGAAAGTGCAGAACAGCACACAGCATTAGCCAGCTCTGTAATGCTGCTCCACCTCGTAGCATGCAGACAACTGGAAAGAGCTGAGAGCAGAAAATCAAAGGTGCTTCCAAGAATACTTCATTGTCATCAAGTGAGTAATGTGCTCATCACAGCAGAAAATTATATGGGCAACCTAAACATGGCTCTGTTGGGTGCTCGAATTTCCAGCAAAATGCCATCATTTCCCCTATTTTGCTTTATCTCTAGCAATGGCACCTTGAACCAAGAGCAATCAATGCTGGGCATTCAGCAGAGCCCAGCCTGCCACGTGTCAGCATCAGCCTGGCTGTGGCTGTAGCAGTGGGAGTGCTCAGGGGGGTCTGTGGGGGCTGCAGGGGACAGCTGAGCCCTCTCCAGGCTGACAGCAAAGAGGAGGAGAAGAAGACACTTCATGCTCTGGGGGCTGACAGTGCTGAGAGACAAGAAACTGAATTTCCTCCTCCCCCAAAAAAGTTTGTCAGCTGAAGGAGACAAAGTTCTTCATGGACACAGACTTTTAAAAATCTTCAGAACACTGCTGGAAATAGTAGCTGTAAAAAGAAAAAGAAAAAAAATCCATTACAAGACTATTTTTATAACCAAAAATATATCTAATTTAATTATCGTGGCTGATAAACAGTAGACACTATCAGTTCTTCCATCATCTCTTGAAAATGAATGGAATTTAAAGGAGAATTCAAAGGTCATAGACAACCAGCCAGGGTTTTGGTTTGCCCATCCAAACTACTGCAGAACACAAGTGAAGCCAAGAGCCAAATGTTTATCAGCAGAACCATATTTGTCCTGAGGATATACTGACTTATGGAGAGGGATGTCAAAGTGGCATAGAAATCCATGCACATTGTTTATGAGAAAATCAAATGTTTTTTATGAAAGCTGAAAGGTAGGTTTGGTTTCTTTTTTTGTTGAAGAACAGTTTGTGTTTATGCATTTTATGAATAGATCAGGGAAATGGAATAAATGCTATAAGCACTTCAGTTCCTAAATGTCAAATGAGATTTGCCTTTATAGCAAATCAGGTCCGTGTTGAAATGGAGAACCTGCAGATCTGCAAAGATCCTGTGAGCCTGAAATGGCATAGGAAGTGTGTTAATTTTACAATTTTGTATGAATTAAATCAGGCTTATATTACTGAACTTTATTATTACTGAATATCCCTGGAAGTGTCCAAGGTCAGGCTGTATGAGGCTTTGAGCTACCTGGTCTGGTGCAAGGTGTCCCTGCCTGTGGCAGGAGGGTTGGAAGGGATTTTAAATCTCCTTCCAACCCAAACCATTCTGTGATTCTGTGGCCTCAAACTCAAGTATTTGGGGAGGAGGAGCTCTCTGACCCTACCTGAGCTGAGCTGCTCAGCTGCAGCAATGCCTTGCACCTGCTGACACCCCCCTGTGCCTTTGGAAATGCTCAGGTTAAAATCCCAGCCTGCTGCACTCCTCTGCAGCCAGGGCTTCATCCTTGGAGCTTATTGTGGCTGGCAGGCTGGAATCATGTTCCTCTGCCAGTCTGCCCCAGCAGCTGTGCCAGGTTTGTGCCCCTTGGGGGTATTTTGGAGGTTTCACACATGGAATTGATCGTGGTCACTTGGCTTTGCCTGCAGGTAATGTTGTTTCATGCTTTCCTTTAACTCCAGAGTAGTAATAAATGAAACTCCAGTCCAGCAAACATTAAGTATGAGCTTATCATGGCAAGCCTTGCCACAGTACCTGCATTTTTTCTCAATGTTGGCATTTTTTGTTAGATTTTAGGAGACCATGGCACTCTTATGGTACAGAAAGATGTCCTGGTGACTCACAGTGCAGATTAAACTCCTGTTCAATATCTGTGATGAAACTCCTCCCTACTTAAAGGAGGTGGCCAAGAGTTTGTGTACTGATTTCATCTCCTGCTGCCCCTGCTGTCTTGTCTCCTGTGCAGGGTCATGGAAGTGGAAGGCCAGGTCAGTCAGAGATTTTCTCTTTTGGACAAGTCTCTGGATTTATTGAAAAGAGGTTTTTCAAATAAAATTTTGTCTAGACACTCTACATTCCTTTATGTATTCCTCCTCTCCAAAAATCACTGCTCCAGGATATCCTTGAGAGAGCTCAATGCTTGCATGAAGATTTATTGCTTTTCATTTCAGAATCAGTTCTGAGCTGAATTAGCAAACGCTAGTGCATATTTCTAATAGCAACAAGAATTCCAGCAGAATTTCTGAGGTTGTCTGGCTGATTAAATCCAGCAAAGTCTCCTGCTAAGCTCCTTGGCAGAGACAGCCAAATTCAAGGGCTTTTAGACAATCGCAAATTCAGTTCTGAAGATTTTTTATTGTGTGAAATTTTACCAAGCGGAAGAGATGTAGATGTACCAGTTGCAATGATCCGTATAAATGTCATGCACACATGCAAGACAGTAGATAAGTTCCTGATATATTAATTTCACATGGTGAGGATAATAACATTTCTCCTGACAGCTTGGTTAAATTTATAAAAAATTCCTCGTGAAAAACAGTCACTGAATTTTCTGTCAAGCTGATAAGCACAATTTAGCTGGAAGAGAAAAGCAATCAAAAAAATCAGACTTGGACTTGGAAATTGCTTGTGAAAATTTACATTCTCTGTTTTCTGTTTTGTTATTGGGTAAAAGGAGTAGCCAGAGGATTCCTCATTGTCCTGCCTGCTTGGTGGTGCTGGCTTTCTTAATCTGAATTTGAAGTGGTCTCTATGTGGAAGAACAGTGATGTCCAAGAAAACAGACAACTGAGAATACAGAAGTCATGAAAACACCAAGAAATGATTTTGAATCAGTCAAAATGTTTTAAATTTCCAATATATTCTGGGATCTGTTGTCTTCTTAGAAGTCACAGCCTGGATACCCACGGCCACTGCTGAGATTGGGTGCTCCCAGTGTGTGCCAGTGGACCTTAACTTTGGCATTTTGCATCCTCAAGGGGCCTTTGTTAATTTTCTAAGTTCTTGCACTCCTGTTTTCTCACAAATCTCATTCAGAGTCTGACCTGAGAGCATGACTTCATTTGTGTTTTCAGGAAGAACTATTTTGCTCAAACCTTTGGGTGCTTTTGAATTACTTTTTCTTTTTTTCCTGAAGGGATAACCCACTAATTATTCATGAAAATTGTACCTCAAAGATCCATCTTAATAATATAATTGTAGTAGCAAAGCAACTGGTGTGATTATGTGCATCATTGCACTTTTCAGCCATTAACCAGCTTTTCTTGGTTAATGAAGTTAGTAAAACCTAGAATGTGCTTTGCTGGAATATATCCAGTGCAATCTCATTATCACCTACAAGCCTCTATAATTGGGGTGATAATGTGCAAAACATTTTATGGCTGATAAATGCAATGGGATTAAAAGAGGGCCAAGTTCTGCTCTCGGGCACATGTGACAGGGCTTGGGGTTCTGGTGTGAGCTCCTGGAAGGGCTGCAGCCCCACGTGGAATTTTTGGGGTGGTGTTTGGGGTGGGAGGAGGTGCACTTGGAAAGAGTCCAGAGGCAAAAACTAATGAGAGCTGTGGCCCCTCTGGAAAGGGAGAAAGAGCTGGTGCTGTCGAGTCAGGAGGAGGCTTTAGTGAGGCATGAAAAAGGTTTTAATCGCCTTCAAAAGAGGGAATAATCTGTGATCCTGTTGGACAGCACACAGAGGAGTGGGCTCACAGCTCAGTGAGGGTGGTGGATATTGGGGAAATGCAGGTGGATAACAGAGAACTGTCTGGAATTGCTCAGGCCAGGGCGTATCAGAGGGATTTCTGCTGCTGAGAGCAGGGGAGTGAGGAGGTGGGATTCAGGCAGTGAGGAGGGAACACCAGTGTCACTGCAGTGGGGTTTCATGGATCAAAGCTCATGATGGTGAGAGGCTCCTGGCAAAGAGATGAGAGATCTGCTTGGTGCTCTGCCAGGAGGATCTGTGATCAGAATTATGCTCTCAGCTGTTACACACTTGGAATTACTGTCAGGCCTGCTGGTGGAAGGGAGAGAAAGCTATGAATGTGATAAGAGGGAAGCATTACTGTTTGCCCCCTTCAGGTCTCAAGGCTGGTTCTGTTTGTGCTTGTTTGGATTTCAACATGTCTTTTCAGGAAAAAAGCATTCAAATGCTATTAAAAAAGCCCTGTAATGAAGAACCATCCTGTCTGCTTCAGCTCTGGCTTTGGTAATAAATTCATTATTTACACTGGTAAACATGTGCCTCATGTTTCCAGTCAGGACTTGCCTGTTTTCAGTGTCAAGGTTTTCCTGTGCTAATTGAGGACTCTGATCTCAACATTAAATTCTCCTTGTGAGCACTGATGGTCTTTAACCAAATCATCCCTTAAACTTCCCTCTTCACAAGCTAAATAGATCAAGGTCCTGCAGCTGTAAATGTTGTTTTTCCATCCTTCATATTCCTTTCTGAACTCTCTGCAGCTTGTCAGCTTCCTTTATGAATTGTGGGCTCTAAATTTAACATGGCCCTCCAGTGGGAATTGCACCAGTAATACCAGGAGCACAGGAAGATTTGCATCCTTTGCTATGGTACAACCCTCAGACATTGTGTACAACTGAAGAGGAGCATAAAAATAGGTTCAGACCATGGTTCCTCTAGCTCAGCATTCTGTTTCTGACACTAGGCTGTAGTGGGTGGATTCTGAAGGGTGGTATTTCCCTGCACAGCCTCTCCTTATCTTTTAAAAATAAAGATACAATCTGAAATTCCATGCAAAGCCTTTGGAATTCTTATTTATTTGGTGTCCAAATGGCCTGTTAGACCTGTAAGTTCCCAGCATTTGTATCGTGGGCTGCCCTAGGAGTTAAAGTGCAAGCCAGAAGATTTGTGTCTTTGCTGAGAGTCTGGGAAAGGATATTTTTACATCCCAGCAGGGCCCTGGGAAGGCAGGGCAGAAGGAAGGACAGCGTGTCCCTGCCCCGTGGGGACAGTGCTCCACAGCAGACAGGCTCACCCAGGGCTACCCAGGGCACCCCAAACAGGAGAGGGAGCAAACACTGGGCTCTGCCAGGCACTGCCAAAGCTCTGAGATCCAGGGAAGGAGCTAATGTAATATCCTTGCCCTGGGGAGCCCTGTCTCAGCTCAGCTGAGGAGCCACCACCTTTCCAAACCTGTCTGAGCATCTCTGAGCCCCAGAACAAAGCCCTGCCTCCTCCATGCTCCCCACAGAGCTGAGGAATTCTATCTGACCTCACTGAAGTGCCTGGGACCCCCTTGCCTCTCCCCAGCCAACTCCTTGGCAGTGAAAAATCCTCTCCCTCGGTTATTGCTCTGCCGTCTGCAGCTTTATTAGAAGATGATTTCATGTTTTCTTCCAGGAAGGATGTTAAATAGCTGAGAACAGATCACCATGGAGCTTCTTGGAAACTCCTGGGCGCTGATTCCTTGTTTGCAGTCACAGCTGGAGCTTTGCCAGCCAGGTTCCAGGTTCTGCCCTGTGCCCAGGTCAGTTCCATGCCGTGGTGGCTGAGGTCTGTAAGGCTGGTACAGCCTTTGTGACAGTGTCAGGAATGTGTTCACACACTGCACCAGTGCCCAGGTTAGCTCCATGCCGTGGTGGCTGAGGTCTGTAAGGCTGGTACAGCCTTTGTGACAGTGTCAGGAATGTGTTCACACACTGCACCAGTGCCCAGGTCAGCTCTGCCACAGTGGCTGAGGTCTGTAAGGCTGGTACATCCTTTGTGACAGTGTCAGGAATGTGTTCACACACTGCACCAGTGCCCAGGTCAGCTCCATGCTGTGATGGCTGAGGTCTGTAAGGCTGGGTACAGCACTCTGTGACAGTGTCAGGAATGTGTTCACACACTGCAGCACCCTACAGTGAACTGGGAATGAACAATGTGCTTGCTGTGGACACAGAGGCACAGAAAGGTTTGGGCTGGAAGGGATCTTAAGGCTCATCCCATTCCATCCCCCAGCCATGGGCAGGGACACCTCCCACCACCCCAGGGTTCTCCAAACCCCATCCAACCTGGCCTTGGACACGTCAAATTTAGGCACTGTTGTCTTACTACAACCCTGCTGGAGAAATGAAAAAATGGGTGTTTTAGTCCATTCTAAACTGGACTAAGGTATAATTCAGTGTCATGGAATTTTGTTTATGAGACTTTCACAGAAAAAAACCAAGGTTTTCAAAGACATATCCAGCTTTAGAGGGAGAAATGGAAATGTTTGTGTTTCAAACCATTGCTGGCACGCAGATTGCCAAGGGCATACTTGCTAGTGGTGGAAAAGAGTGGTGGTGAGGAAATTTTACTGCTGGGGGAGGAGATCAGAAAAGGCGTTGCTTTAAGGACCTGAAAGTAAGAGCAGAGGTGAGGACATTAAGGATGTAGGGATGAGACACAGAGAAAAATGGATTTTGAAATGCTTAAATCCCATTTTCTAAATAGGCAGAACAATTGATGCTATACGCCACTAAGAAGATATAAAGGTACATGCACAAATATAAATGCAGATTTCCCGTATATCCCTGGATCCTGATCCTTCAAAAAGACAAGCTCATTATATCCTGATTCCACTGATATTAATGAGAAGACTCCTACTAGTTTTATTCTTATTTATTCCTTTTTAATAATGATTTTATTGAGATAATTGAGACACAAAGAGCCATAGTGACAACATATTCCACTTCTGTTGCTCAGGCAAAAAGAGCAGCTGACAAAAGCAAAAATAGCTATTCATAAGTATGTTCAATTGTGAGAAGATTCCTCTACCATTCAAATTTCTGGAGGGTTCATCTTTGGTTTCCTCAGCAGTTTTGTCCTGGTACCAAATTATTATAGGTTTCTGGATGAATGTGAGTGCTCTTCCCTTTTAAAGTAAATAGAATACAAATAAACACTATCGTGTTTATTTGGACACCTTTTCTCTAAGTTTTAGTTTAGGTGTTATAAAAATTGAAAGTGCATGCTACTGAAAAGCAACTGATTTTGGAACTGATTTTCTGTAAGGTTAAAAAATAGCAATGATAATAAAAGATGAACAGTGCTGCGATTTGGTTGGATTTTTCTCTAAATTAATGATGCTCCTGAGAGCCTAGATATGTATTAACTTCTGTGTTGGAAGCAGAATGTACCCTTTGAAAAGTGTGCTTGTAAGCTTTTACTGAAATGGAAGTGTTTCAAATACATGGAATTCATCAGTGTTTGAACAACAGTTTTAAAACCTTATTGTTACTTCAAAATGTTTTTTAGTGCTGTTTCAGCAACTGTGGCCATCAGAGCTATAAAGCTGGAGTGTCTTGGCCTTGTTGTAATAAAACATCCAAACCTTCTCGTTTTACCATTTCTGATTTCTTTTTCCCAGAAATGGCGAGAAATTTTAAAAATGTCACTATTTTATTTTGACACGTGCCGGGTTTCACCCACCCCTAGAAATGTTTTGCTGCCGCTCATGAAAACCTCACAACATAAATTCACCCGTGCACAATCCAGATGGTTCCATTTAAAGTTATTTTGGTCGTGGCCGTGGCTGTGGTGTGGAGAAACGCTGCTGCAATGACAATGCCTGCAAAAGAGGGAACAGACACAGAGAGGGCTTCATTCATCTGCAGGTGAAGGGGGAGGTGAAATCTGTCCCAGAACAGAGTTACTTCTTGTTAATGGAGTTTTAAAAACTGCCAGAATTCCTCCTTTCTAAGGCAGCAGACAGGCCTACTGTATTGTTTTTCAGCAATGTATCAAAACACCACAACACCAGAACTCAAAGATGTTCAACATGCTTTAAAATAGAGTGGGGTATGAGGGTCAAAGTTACTATGAGATGAAACAAATAGAAATAAAGATAATTGTTCTTAAACTCTGGCACTTACACAAATACAGTCATGGTATCTTTGACGTACCATGAATCAATTTTGCCAGAGACACTGTGATAATATTTTAACGTGTAAATCCACAGCTGCATAAGCCATACTGGGCTGTCTGGGTGGTGCTGCTGGTTTTTATTGTGTTTTTTACTGCCTCACTCCATCCCCCTTCTCCCCCCATTTCCTTTCAGATTTGCATCAGGCAAAACACAACCACACTTTCAGCATTGCAAGATTTTTTAAACAGGGCAGAGATGTTTAAATCTAAGTGTTTAGAGCTCCTCCTGGAAGCACTATATGGTGTGGCAAACACCACTCAAATCTTTGGGATTTTATCAGATGCTGCCTGAAGTGCTGTCTGAGGGCAGGCTTTGTACCTCTTGCTCACTGGATGCAGGCAGCTGCATCTACTTGAAGGAGGTTTTTTTGTAAAATATTCTTCATAACGAGAAAAAAGATCGTGGGTTGGGTTTTTAAGATGCTTCAATACAGCGTTTTTTCATATCACTGATTTTTATGCCTTTGCAAAACAGCTGAAGTATTTTCTCCTGGAGGCTTCTGTTGTTTTCCTCCAGTGTTTGCTAGCATATGAGTAAGAGATGGACACATTTTTATCTCATTGAAAAGAGGAGACTTCCATGGGAACAATGCTGGATACTCAGGGAAGTTCACTGAGCAATGTAAGGTCAGGAATCAAGCTGAATTTTGGGAAAAGGAGCCGTGAGATGGGGAGCAGGGTTGGGAAGTCTGACTGCTCACCCAGCCTTGCTGCCTCTCCCCTGTCCAGTGATGACCACCCCATAAAAACCTGCTGTTACTCAAACATTTTACTGCTACCATAACTTGCTTATTAAGTTTCTGAGAGCAAACACAGAGGCTGCCCACGCTGGCAGAGAGCTGAGTGTGGTTTGAAGCTCGTTGGCATCACTGGCTGTGATTGTGGCAGTGGCCAAGCTCTGCCCTCCTCCCTTCCCATGGCTCTTGGTGATGGAAAGCCATGTTTTTTTATGTTACCATAATATTTTTGTTCTGTGGCTGCAAAAAAAAACCCAAAAAACCAACAAATGACAACAACAAAACTCCAAAAAAACCCACCAAAAATCAAAACCCAAAACAACAACACAAAAGCTAGGCTAATCCCAGGACAGTGGAAGTCCTGAAGTGATGTAGGAAAAAAATAGGAAAAAAAAAAAAAGTGTGAAATATGAAAATCTGGGTTGGCTTTTACTTGCTCTGTGGAAAACCAGGAGATAATGTACATAAACAGGGAGGAGAGAGATGTAGCAATAAGCTAGAAAAAAACCCCACCAGTGTGAAGCAATTTAAAGCAGATAGCACAATAGTTCTGAATCAGAATGATGGGAGAACAGCAAAAGCTTTTCCACAAAAGTTACGCTTGTGGAAAAAGCGTGATTCTGTGATATCAGTTGTGGAACTGTGTGAACTGGGCAGAGCTGACTTTACCCTGGTTTCACTGAAGTCTGCACGTGGGTTGGGGCTGCAGCTCCTCAGGGCAGCTCCAGTCTTGCTATTTTCCAGTTAGTCACTCACCTTCTCTTGTTTGTTTGTGGCTTTCTCCTGAAAAAGCAGGTAGAAAATGTTATTTCACTGTTTCTTTCAGAAGGGAATTAGAGAAAGGTGTGATGCACACTCTTGGGAGTGTCCAGGAGGTTGAGTGGTGCCTGGCACTCCAGATTTCTGCACTGAAGGGGTTTGGCACTGCCTCCCCCTGCCAGGGTCTGAGGAAATCCCCATTGCTGCAGGGACTGCCTTCAGCCTTTGGGCAATGCAGCACCTTTAGGTCTAGCTGCAATACCTGTTGGTATAAGCATGCAAATTCTGAACTAAAAATGGGAAAAAGACACTTCTGCCATGTTGGTGCCTGAGCACCTCAGTGTCTGATTTATTTCCTCCTTGATTTTAAAGGTGGGGGAAGAGGTGGCTCAGGAGCAATCTGCCCTCTGTCCTTCTGCAGGGGAAGGCACAGCCCAGCCAGCAGAGTGGCACCTGAAGGTGGGAGTGAGGGAAAACCTGTCCCTTGGTGCCCTGTGTGGGCACAAAATGCCTGTTGACACCCAGCCAGGTAGCAGCTGCCCTGCTTGCTGGCTTCTCCATCCTGATGTTTGCCAAGCAGGCAGCTGTGGGGTGGGATGGCAGGGGGGAGGGAAGCAGTGAAGCCACATTTGCTGCAGGTGTTGCTCAGAGATCCAAAAGACCACTGTGATCCAGCTATTCCATGCAGGCTTTCAAAGCCAACGCTGCAGGGCTTGCTCCAATTTTAGTCTTTACATTTTACAAGCATTGCTGTGACATTCATCCTGCTAATACCTGAGCCTGCTGCATCCTCCTGTGAGAAAGGGCACTTTTATCTCGTTATGGTGGTGGGGTACTCCTGAGGTAGAACATGGTTATAGAATCTGTTCATAATCACCTGCTAGGGCTGTGAAAGAGCCAAGAATACGTTTGTTTGCCCATAGTGGGCCTTAATCACAAAAAAAAAAAAAATCCTTCCACTCCAGTGGAGCAGGTCACATCAGGGAGCTGCTTTTTGTGCCCATGTGCATTAGTCCTGCAGTTCATAGACCTCCCTCATTAAAGAGTCACATGCTGCAGCCTGAATGCCAGCCCAATCTTCCAGCCGTGTGTTTTCAGGCTGGGAAGGCGAATGCTGGCATGGAAAAACTCAGCTTTCATTAGGCACTGTCTGAAATCAGCCAATCTCGTTTGGGAACGGCGATGCTGCAAACACAGGGGTTTGGTGCTGGGGGGTACGGCCCCACCAGAGACTGTCCTGGCTCTGCTGGATCCAGCAGCAGCCTCCCAGTGGCTGGGAAACGATTTTAGCAAAGCCTGGAATTGCAGAGTGCAGATACTGACAGCAAGTAAATAACAATGCCCTTTGGAAACAGTGAATGAATAAAATACAGGCGACCTTTGGTGTCCTCAGGGAGCTTCGTGGTACCCAGGTAGCAGAGTTCAGGTGTCACTGCCAAAGCTGGAGGGGGACAGGATAAGTGATGTGCTGGCCTTGAAATATTTCTTCTCACATTACTAAACACCTTTCATTAGCAAGTGAACAATGTGTGCTTTCCCTCTCTGGTGACCTTTGCTGGCACATCTCACCCGTGTGCCTCACTTTCTCCTGACTCCATTTCCAAGGCCAGGAAAAGGGACCTGCTTTTCCACTGCTTTGGGAATTGTGCCCACATTTGTGTCTGGGTTTGTGTGTGCATTTCTTCAGGTCTTTCCTCTGGGTTGGCCAGCAGCAGTGAGCACAGCAGGAGGGTCTCCCTGCTCTGGAGGAGCCGTGGTGTCACCTGTGCCTCTGGAGAGCAGCTGCAAGGAGCTGTGAACCGTCCTCATCAGCCCAGGAGGTCTCTGCAGCCCTGGGGCTCACCTGTGGCTACAGGATACACAGTGGAGGGCCAGAATCATCTCAGGTTTCATGTTTTCCATCCACTACACGTCAGCAATAGCTGGGATGTGGCAGGGGCTCCCCTACAGCCCAACTCACGCCTCGCTGAGTGAGGGATGATTTCTAAAGGTTTCCAGTGATCATTCATTGCTTCCCAGCATGTGTGGGCTGCTGTTGGTCTCTTTTTGGTTGTCTTTTAGCACAACATCAGGAGATGCAGCTGGAGGGTCCTGCCTGGGGTGTGTATATGTACACGCAGGACTGATACGTCATTGGGTCTGATTAGATTTGGGGTGTAGAGGAAAATAACTCGTATGTGAAAGGAACTTGCCTTAAAATGAGCATTTTCCTAAATGGATTCTTTCCTCTGATTCACTGCTCCAGTGCAGGCTCTCAGCCTCCCCAGAGCAGCTCCTCGTTCACTCATTTTTGCTCTATTAATAAACACACACGAGCACTTTAATGGAATAATGTACCTCATAGAAAGGGGGAAAAAAATGCAAACAACACAACCTGCTGTCCCCACGGGAGGAAAAAAAAACCTTTAGAGGGAAAAACAGTGCCATTTCAATAGGGTTTGTTTACTGAAACATATCTGATTCGTAGGCTTAGCTCTTGAGGCTGTGTGGGGCAGGGACAGTTTATACACTCCTCTTAAGGTACACAACATCATTTCCCCCCAGATCTTTCCTTTCCTCTCTCTCCTCATATGTTGTTGTGTTCCGTAGCTGAGTCAAATCTAGTACTAATTTTTGAGGTTTTGTTTGAGCTGAGTTCAAGTCAGTATTTAACAGGGAAGCTGGCTCCGGGTTGGAGTGTCACAACACTCACTGTGAACAGTGTGAGATAAAACAATGTTGGAGTAGATCATTGTTTGGGGTGAAAGAACAGGCTGTGTGACATTGTGAGAAACCTTATTTCTGAAAATTTTGTTCTTTTAGCTGAGGTTCCCTCTCCTTAGATGGCTCTAAAGTAGATGTGCCTGAGGTCAGCTCCCCTTTTTCCTTCTCCCCAGGTTTCTCCTTGCACGTTGCAGTTTAGCTGGGATTTTTCTTCCACACTGGAAGAAATCTCACAGCAGCTCTGAAATTCCCTTACCCTGGGGAGTTCTGCCGGGAGATTTTCACCTGGGCAGACACCAAGGCTCAAGGGACCAACCTCCTCTGAGATCCTGGGGTAGAGGTGGTATTTTACACTAATATTGATTTATGGTAATGATGGCACTTTCCCAAAGTTTCCCTCTTAAGCTGTGCCTTGTTTCCAGGGCAGGGTGTGTGTTTCTGTGCATGGGGGACAGAAGGACAGCTCCCTCCAGGAGTGGCACTGAAGTCTCTGCTGCCTTGCCAGGCTGCTCCCAGAGCCTCTGGAGGGTGGAGAGCACCTGTGGTTTATCTTTTCCCCCTTAGAGAGTCCAAGCTGTGCTTCACCCTCATTGTTGGGGATTCCCTTGTGCCAGCAAAGGGCACACCCCTCCTCTTCCTCCCCTGCTGCAGCAGGGCAGCCTGCAGCTCCTCCACCTTGCCCTGTCCTCTCCTGCTGCCTTCCCAGGTGGTGTGCAGGAGGCTTTGTCTGCCAGGGTGAGAGGGGCACCTCTGGCACTGCTGGGAGAAGCAGCCTGGCAGCCTCCAGGCTCCCTTTGCAAGGGGGGAAGCAAAGGATCTCAAAATGAGTCCAGTGTATTAATAAGCCAGGCTGCCCCACATAGCAGCAGCAAAAGTGGGACAGGCAGCACGCTGCTAATTTTACACAGGCCCAGGGGGATTTTTTTTCCAGGGAGTGTGTTATCATTATTTTGTGTCCTAAAGGGCCTAAAATTAGGACTTGTAAGAAGCAAGCCACGGTTGGAGGCTTCGTCCCAGGCGGCCCAGGCCTGGGGAGAGCTGGGTCTCCTCATGCACCTGCCCCATTGCAGGTACTGCTCAGCCTGTAAAAAAAGGAGGTGGAAGCAGAGGTGCAGAGGGGTCTGGCTGCAAGTCCTTTTCTGCAGCCCCCAGCCCTGACCTGTGCCTCTCCCAGACTGGCAGTGAGGGATGGTCTCTCTGCTCCAGCCCCGGGGACATTTGTGCTGCAGCAGGGCTGGGCTGCTCCTCTGCTGCAGAATGGGAGCTGTGGCCAGGGTTAAATGAGGGATGTGCTTTTGAGCATGAAGACTTCCAGTTAATTACAGAGAACATTTGCAGCTTCTCTTTAAATCCCAGCAGTGCCTCAGTGCACCTCCTTGCAGGGGCAGACTTGGATGCCATCTAGGATGGGAACAGGGGACACTGGTGGCTCCTCAGCCCTGCCAGGGCTCCTGCCTCACCCACCACACTGCTGGGCAGCAGCCAGGGGAGCCCTGGGGTGCCCAACACCCTGAGCACATGGTCTTGGACAGGTTTGGGGTTTGGGTCACGTTTCCCTCAGTCATGTCCCCCTAACACTAGGCTGAAGGGCCCCATCCTGCACGGGGCTGAGCCAACCCAAGCAATGCAGTGTTCAGTCAATGGGTTTGTTCACGTGCTGAAAGTTAAACACTTCGTTAAGTGCTTCTGCTTAATTAGGCCAGACTGCACTGCTCCTGGTGGGATTGAGTGCAAAGTGAGGCACACCAGATTAGAACCAATATTTTCAAGCGTAAAGCTAAAAATGAAGCGCTTAGCCCCCAGTTCTGCAAATAATTAAGCACATGGGTAATTACTGATTTCATTCCATTCATCAGTTGTGTTGATTTCAGTGGGGCCATGAGATGCTGGTGGTTACTCAAGCGTGTGAGTGTGTGCAGGGTTGGGCCCCCAGGTTAAAAGATCTGAGGCTGGGGAAATGGATGTTTGTAGAAGGTCTGGCACATGGGGTCTGGGGTGCCTGCACATGTCCCCGGGTAGTGCCATAAGAATAATAATGCCACATTTAAGTATTAATGATTTTTAAAGTTGCTGAGCACTGGCCTTACCCATGGAAATATGGCTTGGGTTTCCTGTGGCAAGCAAGCCTCATCATTAGTGGGGAAAATGAAAGAGCATTTGATATCTGGACAAGGAAATCTGTAGCCTTGTGCCCACCTGGGCTATTATTTTGCCCAGAGAGCCTGTGGACTCCTCATTCCTAGAGGTATTAAAGATCAGGCTCTCAGTAACCTGATCTAGCAGAAGGTTCCCTACCCATGGCAGTGGGTTTGAAACTACATGATCCTTAAATCCCTCCTAGCCCATAGCATTCTGTGATTCTCTGATTATTTTCCAAAATATGAATGTTAAAATAACTGTTTTTCATTATCTAACCCAAAAGGAAAAAGTGAAATCCAGGCTGAAGTAGAACTTGGCTCAAGAAGTCAGCAAGAAAGGCTTCAGCTGATATTCTTTTGTCTGTTTGCTTTTCCCTGGGCATGATTTATTTTAATTCCTTTTAAAACCATACACAGCTCTTATCTGTGAGGAAACACTAAATTCTTGCTATCATTTTGTTCCCCTGCAGGTGATTTGATGGTGATGTTTACAGAACCCACAATTGAGGGAAAAATACCTGTGAAGGGAGGAAAGAACAGGAGCAAACTGAAGTGAGAGGCTCCTGCCACTGCACAAGCAGCTCTTAATGATGCCTTTGATAAGGTGCCATGCTGAGGGGACCTTTACATGATTTCTTGTCTGTATCCAGGCTGGGCTTTAAGCTGATGGTGTGTGCCCTCAGAGGGGTGGGGTGACAGTGACAGTGCCATGTTCTCAAACAGAGCCACCATGAAGCACCTCGTGCCACAAACAAGGCCCATTAGCATAGCTCAGCAATTAGAGCCCTGCTCAGTCTGCTGTCCTGAGATAAAGAACTCCCAATTTATGGCCTGGTTGAGTTTCGCTGGAGATGAATTGGCTGACAGCTCGGAGCAGTGACGTTTTGTCTCCTGAGTACAGCTGTTCACAGGGGTGATCTTCCAGAATGTGACTTTTCCACAGCCCAGCCAAGGGTATTAGCACGAACTAATTACAGGGAGAAGCCAGGGGCGATGGTTTCCTAGGAATGGGAGCATCCCAGGCCCCAAACAGCTGGGCAGTGCCAGTGCTTTTCTCTCCTGGAAAACAACAGCCCTGCTGGAGGAGAGCTCCCCATCTGGCAAGCTCTTCTAATTCGTATAATAAATGCAAATGATATTTATCTTATTTATTTTTTACCAGACTTTAATGAAGTTTAGAGAGGACTGGGCACATGTGGCAAGGCAAGGGGCTTCTCCTCAGAGCAAGCCTGTTGTAATATTTGATCAGTGACATTGTGTTACAGGAGCTGTCTCCAGGTTAGTTTGTTTTCAATTTTGTGAGCGCCAGTTTTAGGAAAGAAGTTTTCTTCTGCTTATATCTCTGTTCAGTGATCTTTTGATGTTTGATTTTGCTTCTCATGGGTTGGGCTCATGTCAAACAGCAGCATAGCAGGTCACCACGTACAGAGCTGGCAGCAAGGCTTGGGGACAGACACAGTGCAGGGATGAGATGTGTGCAGCAGAGGGGACAAGAAGGAGTCTCTGACTGCTGCCACTCTGGAGAATGAACTCTTTGTGCAGTGAATGTCCATGTAAACCTTCTTTTTTTCTTATTTAAAAACTTTTCAGAGAGTACATGGATCCCCACAGAGCTAATTTAAGTCCATTAAAAACAGACTCTCTTTTTTTAATTACCCTTTGTAGAATTATCTCAGGATTCCCTGGGGCTCTTGGTCTGCAGGTTGAAAAGTGTCTATACATTGAAGGACGAGGTGTCTGATGGTGGTGGCTGGGAATACAGAACACAATTTCTGAATTAAGGATGATCTGGTGTTTGTTTTTCCATGATCCCTCTTATTTACCCCAGCTTGTAGCTGTAGGGAACACTGTTATGAGTGAGAGCCAACGATGCACCTCGACCCAGGTGGCCACAAGTTCTGTGTTTGCTGCAGACAATGTTGGTTTTGAGTCTGGGCCAGACAAGGAGCCAGCCCAGGCACTGAGTGGTGGAGGATGAGAACACAAGATTCTGCTGTTTGTGGCCACATAAGTGGCAGCAGGAGGCCCGGTGTGTCTGGGGCTGTAAGATCAGCTTGTGTTGACTCTTTTAGAGCTAACAAAAGAGCTGGTTAATCTGCATGTGGCTACTTAGAAATGTCACTGCTGTGTTGGCAGTGCTGACTCAAGGATTTCTTTGGATGGATGGATGGTGGTGGGAGGGAATAAGCTGTGTACATTGATGGTTAACTACATGGTGCGTTTCTTCCCAAGCATGTGGGATGTTTTGGCTCTTTTCACAGCTTGTGTCTCCCTGCCACAGATGCTGGTAAGTGTCTGAGGAGTCCTGTGCTCCATATTCATGCACATGTTCAAGTATGGAGCAGAGACATGGGCAGTGTGGATTCCAGGTTTCCAGATTTCCAGAATTGCCAGGTCCACTGCAGCATCTCCCTCTCCTGCCCTGTGGAAACAGATCTGGGATTCTGTGATTCCACGACTGCTGCTTCCTGCTGCAGAGTAGGTATTGCCTGGCAGAAGTGTTCCAGGAATTAACAAAAAGCAGAATTGAGACTAGAAGAGCAAGCAGTCTCAGCAAAATGTCGAATGTACATTTTTCTTCATTATTTTCTCACTGAACCATGATGGTGTCTAATGGAGCATTATGGATGGGGAGAAGGAAGGAAGTGTTAGCAAAGCTTTAAAACTAGCCACTGCTCTGGATAATGAGGCAAAAAGGAAATTCTGGCTGAAGCAGGAGGCAAGTCCAACAAGAGAGAATTTGGTTTAAATTGCAATGAAGGAGTGGAGACTGCATGAAGACCCTTACTGGGTCAAACAAAAAAATCTTTCACAAGACAGCTTCTCCTTGTCTTTTTATCTAGAAAATGAACATTCACATGAGCACAGAACTCACATGCTCTCACTGCACATTCAGCTGTGGTAATGGTGGCTGCTCTAATTTTTGTGGTTTTGATCCAAGAACCTTACTGGTCTTTGGAAGATGAGGAAGACTAGGAACTGTGCTCTTACTGCACATCTGGAAAGAGCTGGAGACAGGCTAATGATCCCTGACACCCAAAGAAATACACAACTTTTCACTCAAATCATTTTGGTGAAATTTTTTGACATTTTTAGTGCAATTGTGAAACCATGACATGGTAAATGAAGGCTACAATGTGCTGCCCCTGTGGCAGTAGTTTCTCAATTGTGTTTTGGACAGATATGGTCACATTTTCTTATGAATATACCAGACCTCACTGCTGGAGAGGATTGCATTTAATGCTTTACTGCAGACTGCAGCAGAGGAGGGATCCTATGGTGTGGCCTTCCAAACAGCCCAGGCTGGTTCTCTCAGCATCAGTTGCAGAAGTGCCTGGAGATGTGGACAACTTGAAAATTCTCCAGGTTCCTCTCCAGGGTCCTAGAAATCACATGGGTTTCCCAGGGTGTTGGCTCTCGAGCTGGTTTAAAGCAAAGGGTTGGAGATATACCTGTGCTTGGAGGGTGGTGAGGTTGCAGTGTCTGGTTGGGAGATGGTCAGAGGTGCAATAAAATGAAATATATTGTGCTCTGTCATGGTTTCTGTTACCAGAAAACAGAGAGAGAAACTCCTGTGTGGCTGTTATCACACATTGAGAAGCTGAGCACTTAATGCTGGTCATTAGTGGGGGGAGGAAAATGAGCCCTCACACCACCATTGATCATATCAGGGGAAACACAGGGGTGAGTAAAGAGTTTGGATCTTGCACTGCCGAGTTGCCAGGTCTCCATGCAGGGACAGAGTTGTGCTGCCAGTCTGGAATTCTCCCAGGTATCCAAATCCACCTGCTAAAGAGGACAGAGGTGTTTGCACAACTTGGGCATAAAGTCCTGCAGGAGCTGACTGTGTGCAGGTGACCCCAGCCCCTGATGGCAGCTCCATGCCCCCTGGATTTGGAATTCCACACCAGACTGTGGCTGCAGAGGTAAACAGCAGCTGGGTGTCATGTGAAAGGGAGGGAGATTAGTGGAACTTGACAGCTCCTGGATACAAGCAGCAGTCTTGAATTTCATATTCCTTTAGATTGAGGAGATCAAAGAGCTGTGATTTGGAAGCTGCTGGGCAGCCTGTCACGGTGCATTAGGAGGGAACAACAACCCCGTGTCCAGGTGAAAATGGCTTTTGTGCCATTTGGTATGTGGCTTTGGGATGGGAATCCCAAAATGCCCATGGATTAGGCATACAATACACGAGTCCTTTGTGAGTTTGGCTAAATTCTCTGCTGCCTGCTGGAATTTGCCACCCTGGGTTGCATTCTCCAGAACAGAGAGTGAAGGGAGAGGCCCTCGTGGGGGCAGATGGGGAGGGCTGAGGGGTGCTGAGCTGGAGTTGGCACCTCTGTCTCAGGGGCAGGTGCTGAGCTTGGTTCACCTCTGCTTTGAACAGACAGCTGTGAGCTGTCTGCTGGGGCTGGGGGGGACAGGGCTGACACCACTGCTGGGAGGAGGAGGAGGAGGAGGAGGAGGAGGAGGCACAGCCACCAGTGAGTCTCCAGGAACAGAGCAGACGTGGCAGTGCTGTCCTCCACCTTGCCCTGTGTATGGAATGGGCTTCAGGGAAGGATGAATACACAACTCTTGTGCACATCCATGCAAGGATTTCTTTCCTGAAGCACATCCAGGCTCCTTTTTCATGTATTTATGCAAGGTCTTTTGAACCCATATACACTCTTGATGTTCACATCCATAGGATTGTAAGTGGTGACAGTGTGGTTGAAATCTTTCAGAGGGACCAGGCCTGAATGCCACACTTTCTGTAGGATTTCTGAGCTTAAGTTACCTCTGACAGGGTGCTCAAAAGTGCTTAGTGTAAAGCCTGAGCACTTCTTTTATTAGAGATGCAGGTGCTGATAGGGCCATTTAACAGGAGTAAAAATAACTTAACCAAAAGATGCCCTTTTATTAAGCCATCACTGTGTCTTAGGTAAAGTGTTCTTATTCTATAAATAGATGTCACTTTGCCCTAGAAGCAGCCTGGTATTTTATTAACCTTGTCTCTTCACTAGAACCTACCACCTATTCTGTACTGCTAAAATGGGAAAAGCTCTTAACTTTTATAGCCTGTCTCAGTTCTTTGCTTCCAAGTGCCTGTAAGACCATTGCATTTAGTTTAAGGTCCAGTTATGACTTTTTTTTTTTTTTAATGGACACTTTTTGGTTTTGTTGTGACTTTTTCCCTCCTATTGATTTGCAGTGCTACAGCAAATAACAGCTGAATTACATTTGGCTTCTCCTGCTTCCTTTCTCTTTGAGATGAGGTTACAACGACCTCATCTACCTAAATCAATAACGTGCACCCAAATCTAATAAATAGTTAGCAGGGCCTGTAAAATAGCATGTAGCCCAGATGGAAAGGGAGGCCCTAATGTCCAAGCCACTCATTAGCTATTTATCAACCATTAATGATGAGAATAGGAGTGGTGTGTGGGGAGAAGAACCTAAAAACAAGACAGCAGAGAACCTTCCTGAATATGAGGAGGAGACAAAGACTGTTCAACACATGTGCAAGCTGTAGCCTGACGCTGGCTGGGGACAGGGAATACGTTAAAAAGTGGAATTACAGTAGGTGTTTACTTGCAGAATCACGGATATTATACAAAAAAACTCTGAAGTTACTGTTCAAGAGAATATAACTAAGACTTGAAATACATCTGGCTTTCCATCAGCTGGCCCTGCATCCCTTTTCAGATGTGAAAGCATAAAAAGCTGAATTTCCTGCAACTGAATATTATAACATTTTTGATTTTTTTTCAGTAAAAGAGAATTCAACTATGTGATAGCTGGCTCATCTCTTAATCAGTGGTAGTGTCAGGAGAAATCCACAATTTCCCTGTTTTTTTGCTTTAATTCCTAAACTTTTCTTTCAGTTGAAGGAAATGAACATGTTTTGAAATGAAATCAACTCATGAAATGAATGGCCACCAAAGATTTTTTTTCACCAAATTGTCTGAGTGCAGAATAAGGCAGGCAGTGGGTGCAAATAGAGAAATATAATTTTTCATCACTGTTTTTTTTGTTTTAATGGTTAAATATTTTTGTACAGGTTTAAAGTTTTCACGCTTTTCTTGGAGAAGATGTGTTGATATTTGTTGGAGATGGGAAATATTTTTTCAAGAGCTGGAGCAGTAGCACAAAAAGGAATTTGGCATCTCTGGAGTTTGTGGTATGCACAAATACAATCATGTTCCATGAAACAATATTTCAGATTCCAGCAATGCAGAACATAGTAGCAATTTCAAAGAAAACAGGAAATAGAAGTAATTAGTCAGGCATGAGGAAGAATCCCAAACATGACTAGGATACCAAATGCTTTACAGAGCAGTAGCCAAAACCCTGTCTTTAATCTTCTTTGAATATTCCTTCAGTCCTGCTCTGCAGGTGGAACGTTAAAATCAGTTACAGTAAAGTCGAATTCTTTTTGATGAAGACTGGCTTCAAATTTATCTGTTAAACAGCTGCAATAAATCTCCTTTTCTGTAAAGTCACAGTTCCCTGCTGCACACAGCTCACCTGGCCGTGGTGCAGAGCCAGGTGCTCTTCCACAAGGTGAGGGTTGGAGGCCAAGTCCCTCTCCCATTCCAGCACTCCCCTGGCTCCAGCTCTGCTGGGCAGGGGAATGATCTCAGCAATGCTCCTTGCAGGCCTGGCCCTTGCTGGGAATGGAGGCAACTGTGCAGAATTTTTCAGGATGGGCTGAGGAATCCACTGCACCCTTTGCCAACTTGCTCTTGCTGTCAAAAATCTGCACTGTATTTTCTATTTGAAGTTGTCTGGCTTTAGCTTCCAGCCATGGGTTCTTGTTAAGCCTTTCCCTGCTAGATTAAAGAGCCCTTTATGGCTGGTATTTTCTCTCCATGGAGGTACTTAATACCCTGTAATCAAGTCACCCTTGGTCTTCTCTTTGATAAGCTCAATAAATCCTGCCCATCAAATTTCTCACTGGAAGCAGTTCCTCCTCCCCGGACTTTAAATCGTTTTGGTGGCAGTTTTCTTCATCCTCTAAGTTTTGCAGTTTCTTATAAGACAGTAGAGATCCAAGGGTTGTCTGTGGTCTTTCTGCCTGGATCCACCATGATTGTGGAGGAACAAAGTGCAGCCCCCAGCAGTGCCAGGGGAGCACAAATGCTGAGCTGTGTGACTGCAGCTCCAGAGGTGCTTCCAGGGGCACTTTGCTCCCATGTAGACCTGTGCCAGAGCCCTGGACATAGAGGAATCCAGGCTTTCTGTGCTGACAGGGAGTGATCCTCAAAAATACACTGCATTTGACCTGAGGCCATGGAAAAGGCTTCCAAAATTGAGTGATAGCACTGAAATAATGAGTGTGTAGCTGAAGAGAAGTGTGTTATGGAAGTTTTATTGCACAGTCGTCGTCTTCTTCTTCTTCTCCTGCCCCTTCTTCTCCTTCTTCTCCTTCTCCTTCTCCTTCTTCTTCTTCCTCTTTTCCTTCTTCTTCTCAAGTTTGGGTGATTTTGTGTGATTGGTTGAAAAAATCTGCAGTAAGGAGCATGGGTGGTTAGTTATTGAGTTAAAAGCAAAAATACATCAGTTAGCATCTCATAATTGGGTAGTTTAGGCTTAAAAAGACCTTGAAGATAGAACTCTGTACTCCATTTTTACTCTGCTAACTCAGCATGTAGAAGCACTCACGGTCAGTGAGGCTGTAACTGAGATAAGGAATGATAAACATCCAAGTCCCAACAAGAATTCTGTCTCTTGTGCTTTTAATCCTGACCCTGAGAAGAAGAACCAAATAAAGCCTCACAGACCTGCAGGGCTGCTGGCATCACCTGCATTCCTTGTCCCTCACTCTATAATTGGAATAAATAATTTTTTTAAATGTGTCTAGCTACCCAGATAAGTCATTAAACTGTATGATTTCCTCCTGGGAAAGCCATGGGCTGTCCATAGCTGCGAGAATGATTTTTGCAGAGCTGTGGAAATAGCATCTTTTGAGGAAAGACTTAGGAAAGGAGAGTTCTCCATGGCCATGGCTGGCTCTGGTTTGGCAGAGAAAGGTTTTGCACATGGAAGGGATGGCTTGGCAGGCGTCCCATGACACATCAGCCTTTCCTCTGTGCTGGTTAAACTGCCCTGAGGTTTTACAGCCAGAGGTTGTCCAGGAGATGCTGGGTGAGGGAGAACCCCACAGGGTGTTGTGCAGGTTCTGTTGTTTTATCATGGTGGAACATGTCCTGTTTTTTGACTCAGTGCATCTACTGGTTCTGCTGGTGGCTGCTCTGCACCTCTGAGGGTTTGCATAGCTCACAAACAGGTTTTGGATAGAGTGTATTCATTTCCTGCTGCAAATATGCTCATGAATGCATGGTAAGTTTTCTTTGTCTGTCTTTCTCCATCAGAACTGTGAATGTTTGGGTTTGTTGGTTTATTTCCCCACCCAGAGCAGTAAATCACCAAGCCATAATTAAAGATGTTAAGAAGCTCCTTCATTTTGCAGTCCAAAGTTTAATTTACTGAAGCATCTCTAACTATCTGGCACAGCTGAATCCCACATTTTGTATTTCTCTCCTCCTTTATGGAGCAGGACAGAAGACCAGAGACACTTCCAGTGCTGCTGAGTGCATCTCTGAGCCCAAGGCACCTGTGGCTGTTCACCTTCCCTCTTTCAGCGCAAGGCCTTTTCCACAGCACAGCTCCAGACCTGTGTTTTTCCATTCGCTGGTTGCTACCGTTGTTCTCCCTTTGTTTCCAAAAAGAAAAAAAGAAAAAAAGAAAAAAACCAGATGGCTTTAGTGCTGTTTACCCCAGGAAACATTTTGAGCATTCAGTAATAAAACTGGGAGGAAATCCTTCACTTCCTTTATGCCTCCTAGCAAGTAACCACATCAATATGAAGTGAGGATGTTTTTGGGTACTAACCCAATGTCACCGATCAAAACACAGCCATAAATACTTTCAAGATGCAGTCTTGAATCAGGCTGGTGGAGGAGGAAAAGCCACTTCTGTTTTGGAAAGGAATTCTTTCCTTCTGCAACCACTTTCTAAATTGCACTGACATTTAGCAATTAACATACAAAAGCTTTTATATCCGCAGGATCATTTTTCATGTCAATAAACACATTCCTTCGCTTTTCGGTGCAATGTTTAATAATTCTCATTTCCTATAGGGGAAGAGAGCCCTTGTACTTTATTTGTATTACACAAATTACATGGAAGAAACAAAGCCATATCTGATCATAATTATTAAATTAAGAACATTTGCATAAATCCTTTTTTTTCCCCTCCCCTAATCTTGTTTGCTGTTGGTAAACAGTGTGTTATCTAGGTTTAGCAAAGCATTTGGTTTCTAGCCAGATTTTTGCTTTCCCCTTGTCCTTTTTGAAGTTCTCTTGGCAGGCAGGATCTGCTTCTCCTAAGTTATCTGTCATCACACAAAGTGGATTCCAGCTTCAGACAACAGATGAGTTGCTATTCTGGATTCATGGGCTGAACTGTCATTAAGCCACTGCCTCTCTGCTCTGGGGTTTTAGGAATTGTCTCGGTTCCAGCCCAAATCTCTGCTCTGGGAGCTCCTATGGGGGCTCTTCATGAAAGGCATCACGTTCAGTGAAAGCTCCGTGGTGCTCCCTGTCTGGTGGGTCCCTGGGCTGGGGGTGGAGGGGACAGATTGGTGTGTGGGAGTGATAAAATGGGAAAAGGACTGTCTGGTCTCCATGAAAACCCCTCAGATTTCCAAGTCAGAGTGACATGATGGCAGTTAGGATTGAAGAGAGAAGAATAAACAAAGAATAAATTAATTTCCCCCCAAGCCCTTGCCTGGAAGCAGGGGTGTGTGTTGACAGAGATGATCTAACACTTCCTACAGAACAGGAGGAATTAGAAACACCTGAAATACCCATGAAATGTTTGTGCCTGGCAAAGTGGAGCCCTGGGCTTGCCCTTGTGCTGTGGGGCTTGTGCTCTGTCTTGATAACCACGAGCAGCCTGCGGTGGCACAGTGCAAGTCAGGCAGGGAG
The DNA here is from genome assembly GCA_013397245.1 of Thryothorus ludovicianus. Lineage (NCBI taxonomy): Eukaryota > Metazoa > Chordata > Aves > Passeriformes > Certhiidae > Thryothorus > Thryothorus ludovicianus. Next base: position 275,679 of record VZTB01014367.1, read on the forward strand.
TGTTGGTGTCTGCTGAACTGCTCAGCTGGAACCTGCATGGGTACAGAGAGCATGGATGGGAGCCCCCAGATACCTTTATTTCCTGTCAGGTGGCCTTCTTGGGATGCTGGAGGGGTTGTGGATTTGGGTGGATGGATACAAAGGACTGGGGCCATGTCAGGCTGCTGTTAGAAGTTTCTGGGTGGCTGCCTGTGAGAGCTCTGGTGGGTTTGTGGGAGAGGCTATGGACTCCTTCCCCATTCTCAGTGCCACCTACTTTGGGACAACCTGATTTCATTCCCCTGCAACCACCTTCTGCTGCTCCTCTCACTTCTTGGGGGAGCCTTTCTTCCCCTCCCCAGCTCTGCTGTTGGTTATTAATTTCCAGTAGTATTTCGTTCTTTACAAGGGAGAGAATTCAACAGCAATTCCAATCCTGAGCAACAGAGGTTTTTGGAAGGAACAGAAAGAACATTTGATATTTTTGAAGGTAGCATTTTGACCATCTCATAAATAGTAGCACTTTACTGCTCCAGGAAACCCTGTCAGATCCGAACCTGGAAATCCTTCCCTTTAATATGATTTTTTAGCTGCTGGCATGGCTTTTCCTGACTGGAGATGCAGCAGGCTCTGAGAAAGATGGTGGCAGCCATGGAGCAGTTACCCTGCTGAGATGTGCCCATCCCACGTGAGATGTGCCCTCTCTGCTCTGCCCTGGAGCTGGCTCCCAGGTCTGTGTGTGCACAGAGGCAGCTGCTCTGCTGTGCCTGCTCTCGGGGTGTTGGGCTGGGCTCTGTCACCTGTCCCTTCCCTGCCCCACGATGTGGAGCTCTGCCTTGGTGCATGGGGGAGAAGGAGGAGTTTAGGCATGAGTGGAACTGGACAGATGATGTAGCTGAATCTCTCTGGAGCACACCACCTCCAGCCTTGCAGGTAGCACTGGAGGTGTCAGACTGTGTCTCCATGGTCTCTAAATTTGGGTCTGGACTGGCTGGGCATCACCAGCAGAAGGTGGACAGCCCACTTCCCCAGGGTGCAGTCAGCTCAGAGACCAGCCTTGGAGGCTGCCACAGCATGTCCTGGTGGCCTGGTGACTCTGAGACACATGGAGGTGTCTCTGTGACACTGTGAGGTACCTGATAAATCCTGCAGAGGAAGGATTTAGGGAGTGTGAGGGAAAGGAGGGGTCCCACATTTGTGGAGTCTGGTCCAACCACCTTTACAGACAGGAGGCTCACATTGATTTGAATGGAATCTGGATCGACCCTGAGTAAATGAGATCATTTGCAAAACAAGCCTTTGTTTACTTGCTGGATTGAAGCCTGAGTGTTGGTGGGGTCCCAGAGACAGAGAGCCAGGCACTTAACTTGAAAATGACTTTACTGCAATAATGTCATTACGTTTTATTGACCAAGCATTTCCACAAGTGGTGAAAGGGGATTATTGGGAGATTGGGATGAATGTGCATTATGTCACTTTTGAATCATATCCTGTTTGCAGGGAAGATGTGAGCCCTGACTGAGTGAGCCACCAGGCAGAGGGGGTTTGTGTGTAGGAGCTGTGTTGCTGTGTGCACAGGAGCTGGGGGCTGCATGGATGAAGGGTTCTGGTGGAAAACTACAAAGCCATATCAGAGGAAATGCTTTCAACGTATCTAAATCAAGATGCATGGGCTTTTATTTTTGCATGTGTTACATATCCCTGAGCTCCTTTTGGTCAACTGATAGTCATTAGATAAAGCTGCATTGCTTTGCAATTTACTCATTGCAGGGCTGTGACTTAACTGCTAACAGAGTAATATTTTTCCTCATATGCAATTTATAATTTGTTGGATGTGCATCCAGCTCCTGCCATGGATTAAAGTTCCAGAGAGGTGTGCCACTGTTCTCCAGGCACTGACAGCCTCCAAACAGAGCACAGCCAGATGCAAAGTGTTAGCACAGTTGCCTGCAAAAGCCTTTTCCCTTGCACCCACTCTCAACTAGGAAACAAAATACAAGATCACTGTGACACCAATAAAACATTCTGTCAGCAAGACCTGTAAGTTACCTGGAAGCTGAATTCCATTTACAGGAACAGTACTGGAGTACACTGTCTGCATTTTTTTCCCCCCAAGAATCAGTTTCTCTGATTGATTGCATTTGTGTTCCATCATGTGTTTCCATCACAATTCTGTGATTCTGTGTTAGGGAATCTTGTTTCCATTTGTGGTATTTTTATAAGGCTTATGAAAGTGAGTGATACTAAACCAGGAGGTTTAGGAGAACGGTTTTCAAGCAGAAACAATAAGACTGGAAAAGATTTCCTGTGTTTGTTAATATTCAGCTGAGCTTTGGTCTTTAGATCCTAATACTCTGCACTGGAGAATATTCTAAAATTTATTGCTCATAAGGGAACATTTTGGCATATGTGTCTAAATATACTTAAATATTTCTCCTCAAAACTACCTAAATTACTTTTTCCACATTTTTTGTGACTTTGATTGTGCTGAACATGCCCAGCTTCAGTGATTCTTATACACAGGAAATCTTGGTAGGATCATTATCATATATATGCCCTGATCCTCCAGGATTAATGACATGACCAGTGTGAGGATCTAAGGGTGAGCTCAGGGCCAGCCCAGAGAGCTGTAGTGGAATAGCCTTGCAGCAAGTAATGCTGCATTTTTCATTTCAACAAAATTTCTCATTCAGTGCCAGAAGTGATTCTCTTGGATGTTGCATTCTCATCTAAATTTATATTTGGTAAAGCACAGGAACTCACCTCACAGTAATTCTTTTGAGGAGAAGAATACAACCGAAAATCAAGTTTCTTTTATTCAGATATGTAGAGTATAGATTAAATGCCATGCTTTAAATGATACCAATAGAGCTTAGCGTTAGTAAGAGAACTGGATTTTTCCTCCCAGGTTGTGATTAGTAAACAGCACTGTGTTCTTGTTTCTTCTGCACTAAATCCTCTTCAGGGCTGCAGTGACCCTGTCCCCATGGCTGTCCCCAGGCTGGGAGGGCTCTGTGCCTGCCCAGCCCGTGTTCCCTGCCTGGGTCTTGTCCATCTCTTGGTCTGCTGTGGCTGCTGGTTTTGGGCACTGTTTATGTTTGTGTCACAGGGGTGCCTGTGGCTGAACCATTTGTGCAGCCTAATCCATGGCTGTGGGATGAAGTCACACATCTCCCCAAGAGATATTTTATCTAATCCATTTCTGGCTTTAAGCAGATTATAAATTTCTTTCACTGAGCTTCTGTTTTCACAGAAATAAAGGAAGAGTTGTAGATGAGTTTGCTGCTAAGATTTGTGTGTGTGTGTGTGTATGTACTGAGGATTTATTTATTAGATTTATAACCATAAACATTTTAATGTTTTTGAATTACTGCTCAGTCTCATTTAGTTTGGTTGTGACCTTGAGCCATACATTTCCAGGGCTCTTGCTAATGGACCTTTTAAATGATGACAATGATATACACCAGGCTCTTTGATAGGGGAACCACTGCTAGACTGCATATTATTTTAATGTTATGCTACAAAATAACCATTATAATATCGTTATTATTTTTTAACTTCGGTTTTATTTTGTCACACCAACATTACAACAATCTACATCTGAAATATTTCCTCATTTGTGCAAAGCACATTTCTCTGCCAGGGGTAATGAAATGACCAAGCAGTGACCCTCATTTTTATGTTTCTCCTACTGTGAAGAGGAATTGAAGATGAAATGTAGAAGCTAATAGCTGTGCAGCCCCAGTGAATCTAGCAAATCTAAAGAGCCCAGCCATGGGATACATTTAAATATTAAAGCAGTTTTTATGTGCTCTAAACAATATTTGATGCAGCTCTCAGTATGCTTTAATCTGGCTAAATGGTTATTGTGTTATGTGTCCTAGCTGTAAAACTGTCGAGCTCTTTTGTGGTCAGGATACTTCTCCCCACTGCAATTTAGATTTGACATCGATAAACATAAAGGATCATTCTCCAAAATGTATCCTGAACAAGTTAATCCTGCATGAAGCAGGGTGCTTAGAAACCATCCACATTTATTTAATGTTTCCTTCCTGATGTGCACAGTAACAGTTGCTTTCAGGGCAGGGAAAGTGCTGTTTTTTCAAAGGGAGAAAAAAAGGAACTGGACACAGCTCAGCCCTACAGGGGGAGTGGCACTGGCAAGGTTCAGGTCTGAGGCAGAAAAACCTTAACAAGTGGCTTTTTCTTGACTGCTGACTCGTAAAGAAACAATAACAAACATAATTTTTTCTGTCTTAGTTGCCTCTGTCCACTCTGGCTGGCTGATTTCTTTGGAAAGGAAAATGCTTGCTGGAAGTTGTCTGCTCTGGCTGATGGAGCATCTCCAGGTAGAGGTGTTGGACCAGGAGAAGTTTTTTGCATGTGTCAAGGCTGTGAATGAACTTCCTGCAGTTCTGTGTCTCTTGTGGGATTTATTCAAGGCTTACGGAGGTGCTGATGGAATCTTTCCTGGTTTTGCAGTCTTCCTAACTGAGCTTAGGTTATAGTATTATACCCAGGGGCAGTAAAAATTTCTTGCCTCCTTTTTGCCTGATTCATGTCCATGAGATGTGTACGAATCCTTTTGCCATTTTTTTTGTCTCCCAAATATGATTGAATTAAGGTAGTGACCTCAAAAGTGAAAAGGATCCATATAAAGCCTTGTTATTCCACATTTCTTTAGAAAAACGGGCTAAACATGGAGAATATGCACATTCTGGTTTTCTTCCTTCTAATTGTAAGAAAACCCACCACCATTTCACCTCCTCTTCCTTCTACCCCTGAAGAAACAAAATCCAACCCCCAGCACAGCGTGGCTGCAACAGTAATAAGAAGAGCATTTAGTAACCTCTGGGAACAGAGTTCCTGAATTATCCTGAAATCTCGAAATTACTTTAGCAATCTTCTTTAAATCCCAAGTGGGAAGTGATCCATGTTGTAAACCCTTCACATGTAATTCGACACAATTAACAGATTCTGCTTCTGAGACCATCCTGTGGCTGGTGCTGGCAGTGTTTTCTACAGAGGAGCTGTGGGCTGTTTGGGTCTGGGTGCAGGTAAATGAATCAGTCCTGGGGCAAAGCTGATACTGCCCAGCCTACCCTGGGCCTGCATGGTGTTGGTTAAAGAAAGTCTAACTTATCCACTGTCAAAGGAAAAGTTTCCCTGTTTATACTCCAGAAATAAAGCAGATCATTACACAGAATCCCAGTGCAGGTTTTTCTGGACTCTGAGTTGCTTCTGGTCAGACCTGTTTGCCTTAAATAAAGTGATTTTCCGATTCCTGTAACTGACCTTCCTATGGCCAAGTCGAATGATCTTTGTCAGTCTGACTCTTTTATGATCTTGCTAATGAACTTTCCATTTTATGCTTCTTGTCTGATTAGCAGTGCCAGAGATTTAACCAAGCAGAGATAATTCATCAGTCCGAGCCAGAGCTCTGAGGGCACGGTGTCAGACCCTCCCTTCCTGCTCCCTGCACTCTGTTGGTTTCTCTGCTCCGAGATCTTCTCCATTTGTTTCTGAGGGAAAAGGCAGAAGCCTGCTCCTGCTGCTTATTCCTTAAGTATTGGTCATTCTTGACTCATTGACAGTGAATTCACAGCATTGTTTTGGAAATTCTTAAGCTGCCATTTATTTTTAAAATCCATACTGAGGTTCATGCAGATCAGAGAAAGCAGAAAAAGCGTGTAGATTCTGACTTGCAGTGTATAAAAATAAGTGATTATTTGCAGTTTGTGGGTGCAGCTATGTTTATTTATGCTACAATCCCTTTTCTTTCTGATGTTGTTTTAATTTGCTGCCTTTGAAATTCAGAAAAGAAATATTTAATCTGTTTCTGAGCAAGTGGTGAAGTCAGTGTACTGTAAAGAAGGATAGAGATTTTTCTGAGAATGACTGTGCATGACTCAAGAGTGTTGATTTGATCTTCAGCTCCTTTTCTGCTGGTTACAAGGGATTGTTTCCTTTCTAGAGCTGCTTTCTGGGATTACTCAGTGGACCAATCCCTGTGCATGCTGCTGGACTCTCTGGGCTGGCCCTCTCTTGGCCACACTCTTTAGCAGGCTGCATCAATTCCTGGTCTGCCAGATGGGCAGTGTGGGGAGTAGAGGGCAGCTGGGATGGTGGGGATTCACCTGGCAGAAAGATAAGTCTCCCTCCCTTCAGTGACAGAGCAGGTTCTAGGGAAACTTCAGGAAATCTTGTTTCTTCCTGAAACCAGAAGCAGATTTGTACCACCTCCACCAAGAAGGCTGGAATCAGAGCCAATGAAAGCTTGCAGGGAGTAAAGACAAACATGGGCATGGGAATCCTCCGTGTCAGAGCCTGCAACAACAGCCAAATGAGATTTTTTGGCTGAAAATTCTCTAAGGTATTTTGGCTACTCTGGTACATTTATTTGGACATTTTTTGTTAGCTTTTGCCCAATTTCATAGTCAGTGCAAATTTGGTAGATTCACCAGATTCACTCAAGCTGTACCCGATTGTACCAGTGAGGTTTTTAGAATAATTTCCTTGTAAGCAATGGGTGCAAACCTGTATTCCTTGTGTCTCCACAACTACCAGGAAAAACCAGTAACCATTAATCTGTCAGTGACACCATCGTGGCAGTGAGAAACAGAGACTTGGGATGTTCTGCACAGGATGCCATTTATTTATTAGCCCCATGAAAATCAGATGTTTTGCAGTGTGGACTCTGCACCATTGTCTCTTGATGCTGGGTTTAGTTCCTGTGTACAGCATGCAGGACATGCCAGACAGAGCACGTTGGGATCTCTTTGTGGTTACCTCCCCACTGCCTAACATGTGCCCTTCTCACTTCTGCTGCTGCTACAGAGGGTAGGCAGGGTCTAATTAAAGACAAGGAAGGATGGATCTGCACATGTTGTTTGTGTTTGGGGACTGTCTGGCTCGGAGGAGTAATAATTGACTGCAGGGCCTTTCACCTCTATGGCATGGCTTTGAATGTAGATCAGCTTAGTGACTTTTAATGCCATTACCATGTGACAGCTGTTTTACGTGTGAAATTAGCTGGTTGTTTGAGTGCTCTTCCTACAGGAAGCCAATAGCAATAATTACCACATCAAATGGTGCTATTAGGACTCCTTAAAAATATGTATAATTTTAAGTTTTATGAACTTGCTTCGAGTATACGTACTGGCGTGTGTTGTGCCAACACTGAAATAATTATAAATCCACTTAGCTCCATATTAAATCTATGTATAGAAGAAATTCATGCTGTAGGTAAGATATAGCAGTACCATCTAACTAGAGGGCTCCAAGAGCTCTCTGCATTTGTAGTCCCATTATAATACAGGGCATGTAAGCTTATGATGCATTTAAAATTAGTCTATGTGACTCTTCCATAAATGTGTGAAAATCACAGTGAAAAAGCAGCATCAAACAGAAAAGGTCAAGGTAGCTCAGGGAAAAGTCCTTCTTGATAAATTACTCCCATTTCCATGGGGGAAGCTGTAAGGAGAGATATGTCTTTTTAGGCCAGTTGATACAGCTGAATAAAACAGATAAGCTTTTGGACACATGGCCTCCTGTTTTTAATGTGCCAGCCCTAGGCTGAGGCAGCAGCTCAGCTCTTGTTAAAAACTTTTGCACTTTGTCAGCTGCGACTGGTTTGCCTGAAGAGGAATGGTTCATGTCCTCCTGACTGATTCCATCCCTGCTGGTGGCTGTGGGCTGAGCTGAAGGTGTTTGCAGGAGGAGGTTTTGCCACTTGTGCTGTGAAGAAAAAGTGACCTCATGAGAAAGACCAGGGAAACGTGCCTGAGGTTGAAGGTTGACCTCAAATTCTTTGTCCTCTGCTACTTTTTGGAGTTCTGTTTTCCATGGCAACCCTACCAGCAGCAGTAATACAGCTGTGAACCCTTGCCTCATTCCTCTCCTTCCCACCTGAGTGGGAAGCTAATGATGCAGCTGGGAATGTTGATTAAATGTATTTGTGCTGGAGAGCAGTGGCTCATGAAAGTTAAAACCTTCTGTGGAAAAGGTAGGGTTTTTTTTTTTTAATTTAAAAAAGAGCTTTTTATTGCATATTCCTCCTGGATCACAGAGAAAAACAGCTCTAACAGAAGAACCCAAGGTTTTCCACTCTGGTGGGGTGGAAATCCTGAGCATGGGTTGCTGCTGTTCTTTGCTTGATATCGTACCAGATTTGTGCAAAGAACAACAGATCCAACAGAAAAGGCTTGCTGAGATAGACATGGTCTCACCCTGCTCTGAGGGATGAAAAGGAATATCTGACATCTTGACATTTTTCATAACGTGGAATTCTTTTCTCCCATCAGGTCCTTTTCAAGGTGATGAAGGGAAATTTTTCAGCATGACTGTTCCTTGCTTATGATCTCTAGATTTTCTGCTTGGTTGATTCTGTAGGTTTGCATGCAATCCCTTCCTCCTCAGAATCATGTAATACCTATATACTCATACATTATTATGGCAACTTGTTCTCCTCAGGGTGAAAATTGTTAAACTCCCCATAATTCTGCAAACCTCCATAATATGTGTAGCCCCTCCTATTAGGTAATGAAGCCATTATTCTGTAAGAAATTAAATATGCAAGTCTGTGAAGGTCTTTTGTAAACAGATATGGTGTTATCTGTTAGGGAAGAGAGCCTCCAGGCTATGATAAAACAGGATAATTTACATGATGTGAAGGATGTTCCTGAGATCCTGCAAAGACACAGTAACAGAGGATATCTTGATTTACAGCGACACAAGGGGTGGCTTCTTGGGGCCAGTTTCCTGGGGATCTTCAGAGAGTGTTTTTAGAATAGGTTAGAGACACATCTGTAAGGAGTGACCTCCTACAGCCCTCTCCAGACTGCTCTTCTGCGATGGATTCATGCCCAGGCAAGCACAGGGACTGATTTGTGCCAAAGGAAGTGGAAATGTTGCCTAACACAGGGTTACACAGCAATACAACGAGTTGGGACTACTTGGTGAGCCCTTTGTGCTCCCTGCTGCTGCCATCCCTGTCCTGGGGTGCCCCTGAGCCTCTTAACCTTTGAGAAGCCTTTTCACAGGGCCCTAAAGGAAAGGCATGCAGGATGTGTAGCTGGCTGAGATATGTTGAGCTGTAGTATTGACCTGGGCTTCAAAAAGTCCACTTTTACAGGTGAAGTACTTGATGGGAAGGGTCATAAATCGAGAGGTGTTTGTCGTTTAGCAACGAGGAGAGGGAGCAGTGCTTTGTGCAAGGGAAAATTAAGTGACAGGAATGGGAAGAAGAAACCCAGGGACACGTGTCACTGGCACAGCCACATGGTGTCTCAGTGGGGTGGAGATCACTTTCATTACTGCATCACACAAACAGCAGCCTGTCCTGTTCCAGATGTGTTTTATACCTTCAGCACAGACCTCTTTCTGCGTGAAAGGCAATTCCCCCACAAATGGCCCTTCATTAGCTGTGGGGTCATGTCAGAAACAATCATCAGTGTATTGCTGATGTGGCCAACACATCTTGTGAACTCCCTGACCCAGCAGTCAGCAGGATTTCTTTATGTGAGCACTAATATGAAAAGCATTAGCATTAATAAAAGAGTTCTCGACCTAGTTGGTGTAAGGGGTCAGCAGAAGTTTACAGACACCTTTGCCTAACATTCCTATCATGCCTGGCAGTTTGATTCTCATCTTGTTTTTCACAGGCTCTGAATAATGATATAATTCTCAAATCTTTCTACAATCCATCAATATAGCAGGAATCCAGCACAACTGGGAGCCACCCTGACAGCACGACATCACCCAATCTGGGACTGGTCTGTCTGTTCACACTAACTCATTTTTGGTGTTGTGTCAACTCATCACCCTGCTGGAAAACAAGAAAGGGGATAGAGAAGATAGAGATTTGAATTTTTTTTATTGTTTTTAATAAACCTTACCCTCTTGCTTCTCTTGACTTGGCCAAGAATCTCCTCCATAGATGGGACAGCAGTTTCCCAACATCCTTTGATCCAACACGCTCATTTCAGAGGATGCAATTATTTGTACTGGAGGTGTTGAACCGTCCTTATCCATTAAAAGAATATTTGGAAAAAATGTAAAAAATGGAGGAAGCAGAAGCTGTTGTGAAGGGTAGAAGCCTTTTTTATGAATACTTTTTTCTTTAAAATTAGAAGTCTCTTTTAAAAAAATATGTATACATCAGCTTAGTTTTTACTACAAAAATCTAGTTTGCACTTGGATTAAAGAACATAGAGGTACAGTACAGCATCCTGATAGGTCTGTAGAGCAAGAGCATACATTAACTAAGGAACTTGAATTGCAGAATGTTTTATTTTGAAGCCCCAGAAAACATTCAGGTGCCCTCTGAGAGCCATCACTAATCCCTGTGCTCACAGAGATTGCAAAGGGGGAGTCTCAGATACCCGTGGCTGGGAGCCAAAGGTTTGCTGGCCCTTTGGGTGTCTCAGCCTCCTGTGCTGGGGAGGAGTGAAAATATTTCTAAGTGAATGGCAAGAGAATGAGCTACCTGTGTCCATATAAAAATGAGGATGAACATAGTCTGGATTCTTGCATCTGTTTGGGACCCCTGGTTCTGGTCCTTACAGCAGCAACTGAGCATATTATGCTTCATTTCTGCCACTTGGCTTGTTCCAGCTCCAGCTCTGATCTGCAGAGTGGTGAAGCAGCTGTGAGTGGAAGAGCTCTCTGTAACTGTTTTGTCAGCCTTACAGAAGTGGTGGGATGAGTATAGGTAGGAACAATGACTGTGGCAGTCCCAAGACAATAGTATCTTTTTGTTTCCAGCCTGGAGTGCTCTCCTGGCTGTCTGGCATCTCGCAGAGCTGGTTGTGTTTCAGAGGAAAAAAAAAAAAAAGTGGATACTTGGCTGAGCTGTGGGGCTAAAAGTTCATTGCAAAACAAATGGTATTTCATCTGTCTGACTTTTTTGTAGGAGATGTTTACTTACTGCAGGAAGGTGACTGTAGCAGCCAGCATGAATTTTCTGTGTTCTTAACAGCGTGTTTTCCTTGGATGGCACAATTTAATTAGGTTTGTTGGTTATATTTTTTTCTTGTCCTGTTGGACTGTTTCACCCACTTTGAAGGGTAGCCATACCCCAGCTTTGTTGAAAACATGGGACAACAGAGGGAGACAGTGGTTCCTGACCACATGTCAGCCTCATGGAGGGGCTGACAGTGTCCGTGTCTGCTGTCCAAATTCTTCAGTATGACAGGTATGAGACAGACAAATTCACCATCACCATCTCTAACTCTGCACCTGCATCCAGCCTGCAGGAGCTGCAGCCCTTCCAGGGTCACACAAGAGGCTGGAAAGGCCCAGCAACAGAGGGTCCAAGGTGGGAATGCAGGAACTGCCAGGACTTTGGCTCTTTGGTCCTTATTGCCCACAGCACCACCAGGTCCCACCTCAGAGAGACAGAAGAGGCTGTCTGGAGGGAGGTGTGGGATATTTCATGCTCCCTTTTGGGTAAACATTAGCTTCTGTGGGAGTTGCTTTATTTCTGGATTTGTTATGCTTGGTTTGTCTTGCTGGTTTTAAATATTTGTACAAGTGACTAGAGCTATGCAAACTGTGCCTGAAGGAACTGTGAAACAGAGAAGAATTAGCTGGAGGTACCAAAATTGGTCAGTATCCTAACTAAAAGTGTTGGAAAGAAAATTGAAGAAATATGCCAGAAGAACAAGGAAGTATTTCCCTTCTTTTGACCTGTGGAAGCAAATGTCCAGAGAATCTACTTGTCTGACACAGAGGCTAGTGGTGAGAGCTTGTCTTTAAATAGGTTTATGATTTACAATGTCTTTTAAAGCAGTAATTTATTTGTGTTTAGACATAGCAGTAGGTAGGGAAGCTGCCTGTAACATCACTGTTCAGACATGTTGGCTTCTGCTGCCAATTTTTTTTGTCAATATTTACCTAGATTTTTTTTTTAAAGATTTATAAAATATGTGGTAACCTTTGAATGGCTGTGCAGATATGATCAATACAGCCTCTGTCCCATAACCCACAAGGTGAGAGGCACCAAAAATGCTCTTTGCCATCACACGAGGCAGTGAAGTTTAAATTTCACTGGACAAGTTTGGGCAGTGTTGAAGGGTTTAAAAATACCTAAGCGTGGGACACATCACCTTCCCAAACACACAGTTTGCTATCTGATATATCAAATGACAGGATTACATTTACAAGTACAATAATTCAGTGTGGAAGCAAGTGGATGCCTTTTAAATTAATTGATTCCTTCCTGTCAGCTGCTGTGGTGGAAGACAATGCTTGTTAAGAAAAATGTAAAGCTGCCAAATGGAAAACACTGAAAACCAGAGATATCCTGATATGCAGAGAATAGCAGTGGTGGTGGATAGCTGCATAGAACACAAGTACATTGGGGGTTGTCTGAACTAAAAAAAATCCTTTATTATTGCTGCTGCCTTAACTGCTGGTTAAAAACAACTCAGCTGACAGGATTAATGGCATAAATCCATTAGAGTGAGAGAGAAATTAGGGAATAGGTTTCCTCTAATGGTATTTCTCTGTAGACAAGCACCTGAATATAATTTTTAGCTTATTTGCTGAATAGGGAGGATGAAGAGACCACCTTGATGTGATGCTAACAAGATCTAGTTGCTGAATATCATCCTCTGGAAGAAAAAGGGGTGGTGGCTGAATTCCTGTGACTCTTCAGTGTTTGGGATCAGGCTTGAATAGCCCAACACTTTCTACTACACAAGGGAGAGCTACTTTTATAATTTTCTTCTGTATTTGCCACTTATATTTTTTTCTATAAATGCAGGAAAGAAAACAATAATAATTTGACATTACTTTTGGGTACTGCAGAGAGGGAATTTTCTCTGCCTCGTTCCCAATTCATTAACCTCTCAGTTCTACCATCTAAAACTGTATTTTGATCTTAATTAGGGTTTTGTTTGCTTGGTTGTCTCCAGACTGTTGGCTGATTGTGCTGAATACCAGTGAGTTGAAACATCATTCAATAAATGGAAATATGTTCAATTGTTTCATGGAAGTTTAAAAGAAATAAAAGTATTCTCCAGAGGGAAGGGCAGATTTAAAGCCCTTACAGCAGCATGTGACTCTTTCAGCTCCAGGGGGAACCTCAATTCATGCAGCAAACTCCCCAAAGAACTCACATTTTGTAAACTGCTGCAGACATTTCTGTGAGCAGCAACAAATCGAAGCTGGCAAAATCAAAGCCTGCCAAAACTTGCTGAATACGAAGGCGAGATGTTTTCCATCTCTGCTCTTGCAAAGCAGAATGTCTCCTGCAGCTCCTGTCTCTGTGGATGAGCTGGGATTTATTCACTAACACACATGCAAATTTCCCTCCTAGGAAAACATGCAGGTTTTTGGAAGACAGCACCCAGCAGAAAGGGCTGTGTCTTTTGGCTCTCACTTCCAAACAAATTTGTAAGCATGAGAAAAAAATGCCTTCAGGAGGTTTAAAAATAGTTCTCATAGCTGGAATTTTTGTATCATATTTCTACATAAGCCTATCCACTTTTGCTCCCCTGTTAAAAACTGTGATGGGAGAGAAACAGCAGGAGCAGCAAGTGTTATCTGATAACTATTTAATGTGATAGCATTACTATCTAACAGAATTTGAAAATGGTGCCTGGGAAAAATCCTAATTCTTAAAGCTTCATGTTCTGGCAAACAGTTTGCTAGAGATTAGCACTGTAGTTATGATTAAAGTACAATCTGCATTATTCCACAATTTTTCCTTTCACATAGCACATTATGCTAATCACACTGAATTCCATTTTTCAATAAAAGGTCAACAGTGCACTGTTTGTGCAGAATGTGCAATTTAAACTTCATGTCTGTCATTAGAGATAATCTAGGTTTGCTGTATCAAGTGAGGTTGTCATAGAAACTAGACCTGAGATCTCTGTTTACAGCCTTTGGAGAATAAACACTTTGCATTTATTTCACTGAAAAATAGGCGAACAATTAAATAAGGTTTGAAAACAAAACCGTAATGGCCCAGAGAGAGATGTCATTCATCAAAAATCAATATATGTTATGCAGCTGGTAAACTCCAAGCATTCAAGCAGTTGACTGACAGCAATAGGGAAATATTTCCCGGGGGGTGGAGGGTAAGGGAGTAACTGATAGTGTATCCTAATGCCTGGAGCAGAATTAATTTAAATTTGCTAACAAATTTTGTTCCAGGAATTATAACACTGAAGAATATTTGTTTAAATTTTTGCCTCATGTCAGGTGAGGCTTTTTGTGTTGACTATTTGGATCTTTTAACGGCACTGGGAAATATTTTACTTTTTTATTTTTCTGTAACATTCTGAGTCTTCCTATTGTAGCTGAACTTTTGGTTGTGGATTATAAGAAGGCTTGCAGGCATCCTAAAAATATCTCTGGTGTCTGCAGCTTCATTAGTGAGCAAAAGGGTTACAGCTTCCAGCTGAACACAGAGGTTTAACTTGCTCTTTTTGTGAGGTGTTATTAACTTGGAAAGCTCACCTTTGCCAGGCAAGGGTATTTAGAAATGTTTCAGGAAAGGATTAGAGAACTTCGTGGACAAAGTCAGCTTCTGTGGTTATTGCAGAGTAAAATCACCAGGATTATCAATCTTTTTTTTTCCTCAGGGCATAATCATATTACCAGCTGGGTGTTTATGTAGGGGTTTAGTCAAAGGCAGAGTGTTACTCTGCTGACGAGGTGAATTATGTGGATTGTGTGTCTTCTGCAGCATCTGAATATTGCCTGGTGCCACAGGACAGGGGCTCCTACGAGCAGGAATGCACTGTTCCCCTACCACACTCTCAGTCACAAAGGTGCACCCAAAAACAGGTGGGCTGCTGCCAGCTTTTCAGGAAAAAGTGAAACACTAAATTCAACCAGATTTTGAAACAGCACAGAAGCGAGCAGAACTCATGGCTAAGGCAAGCTGAATGAACAGCTTTTGATATTTTGCTTCCATGTCAAAGTAAGGATTTTTGTCCCAGCAGACAGGGCAACTGAGTTTTTCCAAGTGGGAGGTATCCATTCTCTGCTTTCCAGAGTGTAAAACAAGACAGCAAAGCCTGATGTTTGCTGCTGGTGGAAGCTGTGCACAGCTGTGTTTCCTGCAAAGCATTTCTCAGCATTTCTTCTAGCAGTGAATGTGACCTGTTAGTCTCCAAGGGTTGTCTCTGCTATCTCATTTTCCTATGAAGGAAGGGAATAGCTCTGCTAAGGGCTGCCTGCATTGTAGTTTGGTCTTTCAGGTCTAGACAGAGCCCCATGTTCAAACCCTAAAAGTGGAACTGCAATACTGCACACTGATAATCTTGTATTTGTGAATCTGCAAGTCCTTGACTTTTCATGAATGCTCAAACCTTAACACGAGGTAGTTCTGTAAATGCAACTTCTCTACTTTTCCAGAGCAGAAAATCTTCCCATGTCTGATGTGTTCTCTCAGCACCACATACCTCCCTTCTAATTATTGGCCCTATTTGTATTTCTTGACCTCACATGTATTGGTAACATGGTAGGTCTGTGAATAAAGTCCTGGCTTGTTGAACTGCCACTCAGACAATTTTTAGGGTACAATGTAAAGCAATACAGTATTAGCAGGAACACAGACCTTGAAAAGCACTTTGTTTTATGCCTGTGCTGATGTTGAGAGTCACAGCCTTTGGGTGACTGGCACTGCATTGGTTGAAACACTGAGAAAATCATTACCCATAATAAGTTGTTTATCCTGGGGTTTAAGCTCCCCTCAGAGCTGTTCCTCTGCATTAGCACTGGGCCCCAAATCTGCAGACACCTTCAAAAGAGAAGCTAAAGCTGTGCTGGGGCTCACAGACAGCATCTACACTTGACTGGACAGGCTGAAAGGCCTGGGAAAGCCCTGGGGACATCTGCCAGAGTGTCTGCAGGGCTGGAGCTCAGGCCATGGCAGGGATCTGTGTGCCTGGATTTGGGAAGGATGGGGTCTGCCTGCCCTGCTGTGTGTGTCAGGTTTGCACAGGCTCTGCTTGCAACACTTTAATTTCAGTACATCTCAAAAGCTTAGGTTGGTGGGTACATCACAGATCTGAGCTGGCAAACAGTTGTCTGGAAGAATTGCATTGCAGATCCAAAGGAATTACCCTTTTTTTCAACCTTTCTTCATCCCATAGCTGATTTTTCTCCCCTCCTTCCCCCAGGAAGAACACCTCGTCTCTGGCTTTGTCCCTTTTATTGGCTGCATTTCCCTGTGCCAGGGAGTGTAACCACACTGGGAGGTGGGGAGGGAAATAGTGTTGGGATGTACCCCGGGAGAGACTGGGCTGCTTAAGGACTCAATCACCCATTTGTGGGTGCTTTGCTGAGTCTGCACCCCCGAGGGGCAGGAGGTGAGGTTTGGGTGTGTGGTGGTGATGCCTGTAGGACACAGGGGGTGAACACCCACCCCTGGTGGCTACAAGCAGGGCTTTGAGCCAGGTGAGAAGGTTCTGATCGTGCCAGTTGTCCTCTGCTACCTCTGCCAGGGAAGGTCACATTCACCCCTTGGCCTGAGGGTGTTCATCCCTTGTGATGGGGCAGAACTGGCTCAGATGAGCTGTCATGTTTTGGGAGGGGTCATAAACCATCCAAGGCCATTGAAGCAGTCCCAGATTCATTTCTGGGGCTTTCCACCAAAGGACTAAAAGCTCCTTCCCCCAAGGGAGGCGCCTGGGTGCTTCCACCTGAATCTGTTCCATGATGTGACATTATCCTTCCAGATGGAGGGACAAATAATGAGTGAGAAGGGGCACTCTTCTGTTCCTAGATTTCTTTTAGTCTATATGACAAAAATATTTTTAATTTAAAAATCCTTAAATTGGCCAGCAGTTGGAAGCTGTTCTGTCCAAAGTCTTACTAGGTAGGGCTCACTTTTCGATCTATGCTGTGCTATGTTTCTGTCTAGGCAGGAATCTCTACCTCTTATAAGAGATTGAGTGAATATTGGAGAGTATCACAATCTTCCATTTAGAAAGGGAATTATTTCCCTTCAAGTGTCTTTTTATTTGGATTATTTTTGTACATATCTAGTCAGGTTCTCCAGGTAAATGATTTGCCTTGTAAATCTCTGCATTGATTAGAGTTTCTTCACACTCAGCATGGATTTTTCCATTTCCAGTTTCAGGCTGCTTCTCACTTTTATGCAGGAATTTCTTCTCTCTAGTCCCTCGCATTTATAGGCTACTGTCACCTCTTTTATTCCCCAGTTTTCAAGCTCCATGCATCTTGTTCTCCATGATCCTTTCAGGGAAAAATCTGCCTTGGCTGCTGTAGGAGGGAGTAGAGTGAGAAGAGCAGTGATTGCTCAGGTTGTACTGGTTTTGCTGAGTGATGAAGCCAGTGCCTCTTTTTAGGAGGCAGATTTCTCTGCACTTGGCTTGTGCTGGGCTGAAGTGTGTGAAGTGGATTGTAGACATAGATTTTGTTGATGTGGCAGTTAAGAAGTCTGAGGCAGTTTTGGCAGTTATCAGTGTTTTAGTTTTTTTTAATTTGAAGCAAGCTTCTTCTCATAGAGCAGATGAAAAATTGCATTCTGTTACGACTCTTCCTTTGCACATTTCTCCAGGCCTTTTGAGTGAGCACTGCTGGAGGGACTTTGTGGCCTTACCCACTTGGTGGGAGCATTTTAGTGTGGAGGATGATGACAACAATGTCCCAAACTTTTCACAGGGGCCCTGAAGGGCAGCCTGGACCTCGACACTGTGTGAGCAGCGCCAAAATTCAGAATTTGCCCTGCTGCTGCTTTTTCAGGTCATGGACAAACAGAGAAAGGTTGATGCAGTGATGGAATCAATGTTTCTGGAAAGCTCTGGTTGGTAACACAGCGGAGCCTTTGTGATGGACACGGCCTGGATCTCCCCAGGCTCTGGGCTGTGAAAGTCAAGGCAGTGGCTGTGGTGACCTGATAACATTGGTAATTACCCTCAGTGCTCAACCCTTTCCAAAAGGCTGTGATGCTCACAAAGATGGGATGATTCTAGTGGCTCTTCTGGGAGGCTGATCCATAGAGATCATGGTTTGCACGTGGTGAGGAGTGATTTGTCACTTCACCCATTTCACTGTGACCTCCTCTCCCTCTGTTTGCCCTTGACCCCTGCAGCGTGTGATGGGGAGGGACAGCTTCCCCCAGGACACCTGGGCTCCCGCCTGCACCCTGGGTGCTCAGGGAAAACATAAAAGCCTCATTCAGTGCCTGCTGACTACCCCCTGTTCTTGGGCTTTTCATTCAGTTGCTCCCAAGTTTTATTAAAAAAAAATCATATTTGCATCGAGTTTTACAATATTTTTTTGAAGGAACAGACTGCTCATGGCACATGCTGAAGATGATTTTGAAGGGATCTGAAACAGAAAATAAAGTAGCAGTTTGAGATTATAACTAGAATGTATACTGAGAAAATTTAATTCTGATTTTTTTTTTAAATGTCTCTACTAATTCCGTTTTGGAGGGACCAGGATATAATGTTACAACTTACTGCTGCCTGCCTCACACTCAAAAGTTTTAGTTTTAATTTATGATTGTCTCTTTATTTTCAGTTTTAAATAAATAATGAAATCAACCATGGGGAGAGTTTCAGTCTGTCAATAGTGTTATTTTCCAAGATGGAATAATTCAGGAGAGTCAGTGCTTGGCAAAACTGGCATCCATGAACTAGGGAAAAAAGAGAGAGCTCATATGTGACTCCAGAGCTCAGCAGTTAAATGGTTTTCTCTCCAGCTTGGGCCAGCAGATTTTGTGCAGCCACTGCAGGGGGAAAGCAGTGGGGGAGGAGAGGGCAGAGGCCAGTGCTAATGTTTTTAATTTCTCATTTACTATCAGGCAGCACCATATGGAGCAGAACAGAGCATATAGGGGAAAGAGGGATGGATGCCATTTTTATTCCTTGGGCTTCTTGTCAGAAGAAAAGGAAAGTGAATTCTCTGCAGGTAGCTTGAGGCTTGCCAGAAAAATGTTTTTGTGATTGCTGACGCTAGTGAGGACATTTTATTTAATCAATTGTGTGGGCTTTTGGATCCTTTTTTATTTTCTTTTTTTTTTTTTTGTTCTTCATAGGATGAGTAGGATTGACTTGTGCCTCTCTAATATTTTCATAATGTCAGTGCATTATTCTCCTGCTGCATTCAGAAGCACGCTAGGCACTTGTCACAATCAAATATTATTTATTTGGAGTCTCAGTAGGATGCCCAGGCATCTGAATGCCTCTAAAAGAAGCACCGCTGCTTTGAGTGATTGTGCAGTGGCACTTCTCCTCCCAGCTGTGCCTCACAATCCCGGGCTGCCAGCAGACCTGTGGAGAGCAGAGACTTTGCCCTGCTCTAGTGCTTCTCCTCTGACATCTCTTCCTCCCTCAGGTTGCATCGTTTTGTTTTTTTTTTCACTGACTGCTCAAAGCCAAAAGCCTTGCACTTGGTCAAAAGCTTTGAAATTGGGTGAGGGCAGGGAGAACCTGCCAGAAAAGTGCCCTTGATGATTTTGTGTTGTTACTCTCGTGCAGAGAACTTGGGGAGGGGGCTCTGAGCTCCCCTGTAGCACTAAGAAGGCACTAAAAATGTGGGTAGGAGGAAAGGCTTGGGAAAAGCTTTTTAGTTAAGCATCTCTTTGGGAGCTGTGCCATCCTGAACAAAAAGCTGTGCCTGGTGTGTGAGAAGCAGGCTGCTCTGTGTCAGCAGGGAGGCCCCCAGCTGAAAGCCCCCCCAGCCCCTGGGTGATGAGACCAAAGGCTGTGTGTGTTTTTGTGTGCTTGTTTAGACACGCAGTGCTCATCCAGCTCTCCAGTGCCTCTGCTAGCAGGGTGCCTCTTGAGCCCCAGGGAGCAGAGAAATCCACTGGCACAGCTACACCAGCTCTCCTCCAGCCCCATGCACCCTCGGCTCAGCGTGCTGCAGATTTAAATGATTTAAAAAAGCATTATTTGCCAGCTTCCCCCTTTAATAGGGATTAGTGTATCTTCTATCTATTCCTTGTGCTGAGGTCATTGCTGCATAGCTGCAAGGCTACAACCTCATGACTCCATCTCTTAATTGTGTTTTAGGACTGCTTTCCTTATCCATAATGGATTTGCAGTGCAGTCAGAAATGAAAAGCAATGTTTATAAAAATATCAGATGGAGGGTAGCACAAAATCCCCCTCAACACTGTCTCATGAGTCTCACTTACAGCTCCATTGACTAAAGGTATACAGGCACATGTCCAAAATGTCAGTATGGTTTTATAATGGAAAGGATGTCCAATTATTGATCTTCCTTTAGAAGTTTTCTATAATTCATTCTCAAAAGCCTCACTGTGTTTTTCCCAAAGGCAAAGAGACATTTAAAAGCAGGTCATTGTGTGCTGGGGTCCTGCCTGTCCTGTGTATTCAAGTTCTTCAAGCAGCAGCAGAGATTTCAAAAAACCTTTTAGGGAAGAGGGTGGTTAGTGCTGTGATCCATCTCAAGCTCCTGTTCCATCTATGCAGTCACAGCAAACCTAAAAAAATGCTGATAATCTCCAGTGAGAGACAGTGGAGTTTGGTGCTTCTCACAGGTATGGGCTGGGGGAAATTAATACCAAAAACATCAAAGAAAAAGCCTGGTGTGGGTACAAATTCATCCTGTCTGGTCTTGCAAGACTTTGGACAAGACTCAGCCCTTCTCCTGCATTGTGTGGTTGGGACTCTTCCCAGCAGAGCCTGGCACCTGCCTTGGTCATGGCATCTGGGACTTTCCTGATTCCTTGCACTGCACTATTAACTGCTGGCTCAGGGAGGGCACACAAAGGCCCGTGTTTTGCATCCCAGTCACAGTCCCAAAGTGGACAGTAGCTTTTATGCAGTAACATGCAGAAAACTGCTGTCAGTCTGCATATGTGTGTATTTCTTACCTCTCCCTGGTGGTTACCTCTTCCTGTTTATGCATTACATCCTGGAGCATGTATGAAGGAACTTATTTTCCTTGATGGAGACAAGCACCTACAGGTGAAAACCATCTCCTGATCAAAGCCAAAGAATCATATTCCAGGTTTCTGATTTGCCTTCCCTTTCAGCTGACTAGTCAGTACCTTATTTTTTTTAATGCTCCTGCTGCAAAGCGTTGCAGTGGTTGCAGTGCCTGAGTTGGAGCAGTGCAGCAACTCCTGGTGCTTCCCTGGGACATGCTCAGGTAACACACCAGGGTACCTGATGTGCCTGTTTGTGAAGGTAAGGACTCCTGAGCTGATTCACTGAACGTTTGCCAATGCAAATTTGTTAACTCTTCTGGGAAGTGTTTAGCATGCATGCTCCAACTCTCAAACTTCCAAATTTGTGCAGAAGAAAGGCTTGCTTGGACTCATTGCTAATCTGCAAGAGGTGCTGGCTTGCCTTGTCCAGCTGGCAGCCTTCCTGGGCGCTGCATCCAAGTGCCCAGGCAGGAGTCTCACATCACATCACATCACCCCAGGGGAAGGAGCCGTGCTGCACACAGCGCTCACGACAGCGAGGGAGGCGATTGGAGAGAAGCTTTCAAAGAACCCAAGAGAAAGGAGGTAGGTGACCTTGAATTGAAAGGATCTTTATCCTATTTCTTATCTGAACCTCGCTGGATCAAGACTGGCTGAAAATGATTTTCTTCTGCTGGTTGCTCAATGGCCTGTGTGAAACGTCATTGACAGATTTGGCTGTGATGCTGCCAAGTCTTCAGGCTCCCTGTGAGTAACACAGTCCTGGCCCCTGCTGGGTAGAGCCTCTCGTACTGGAACGTGAGGCATTGCTGACTTTCCATGATATTTTGGGGGAGGAAGGCAGTTTTCTACCCCACACAATGACTCACAGCTGGGAGAAACACAAAGCCACAAGCCCACGCACTAAGTTTAGTCTGCTGTTTAGCTTGCTGTGTGCGTCTCCTGAGAGCACTTTCAGACAAGCTGCATTCACATCCATCCTTCATTAAGAGAGCAGTGGAGGTTTGCAGAGAGGAAGGGTGTTACAGATGATGTTAGGAGTGGGCTGCAGGAGCTAGAATCATCACACCCAGCTGTAGGTGTTCAGAAGAGATGGGTCTCAGCTTCTTGTCATCAGAGGAAAGGGGTATTTGTGTTTTGAATTCCTGGAACTGTTCAATGCCAGGTTGGATGAGTCTCTGAGCAACACAGTGAGGAGGCAGCAGTCCCTGTCCATGGCAGGGGGTTTGGAATAGATGATCTTTGAGGTCCCTTCTAACCCAAATAATTCTGAATTCTGTGCTTCGGTGATTTGAGAGGGTGACTCTATCGGTACTTCCAAGTGGGTTTGGGCAAGGTGTTGCCTCCCCTGATGTTGCTGGCCCACTAGCATTTGGGGATTGTCTCTTCATGCTCAGCTGGAATCTCTCTGCCTTTTGTGTTCTTGCAACTCAGGTTTCTGCAGGTGATTCATGTGAGCTTGTTGCTGCATCTCACTAGTGCTTAAATCCCAGTCTGCTCCAGCTTTTGTGAGTGGGGGGTTGTTAGGGGTGGTTCCTGTGATTGACTGACTCACTTAGGAAAGACTTCTCCAGAAGTGACTTTAATATAGAGACCTGGATATTTGTGTGCTTCAGACTTTCAATTTACTGGTGACTTTTCAATGTCTTCTACAAAGAGAACACAAAGGACTCTGGCATTGTTGGTGGGATGCACATCCAGCGTCCCTTCATGGCAGCATGGAATGGGGAGCCCTGATTCAGCCCCTGGATCTCATCAGGATCCAGCTGCAGGGAATCTGGGATATTGAGATAGGAAGCTGGATATTGTGCCAGTGCTGTTTTAGTGCAATGCTTTCCATATTTAATGTGACTAAATGAGGCTGACTCTTTAGGAGTGTCTCTGCAGGAAAGATTTTTCCTGTGTGCCTAGAAACTGCCTTGCTCTGCTCGGGTAAGGTCTGAACAGGTAATTCTAAAAAAGAAACTCTTTTTTGAGGTGCAGGTGCTTTCTACAAGGTATGAAGATTTCACTTGGAAATGGGGCACATTTTGGACATTGTCAAGGAGCTCTGTAGTATTCAAGGCTGGCTCTCCAGTCTGAACCTTGACTTGTTCAGTTATGTCTAGAAATTCCCATTCAGTGGGTGTTTAATACAAAGTGAATTTGCATCTCATTTCCAATTCTTTTACTGGTGCTACTGGCTGTCATATTCCCCTGAGACATCCACCTGACCTCTAAATTGATCCAGAGTCTTTTTTCAGAGGTGAAACCTTGCTGCTTTTCACTAGATACTGAGCAGGGCAACACTCTTCCAGCATTTATTGCAGCTGAGACATGTAATTTGATCAAAGGTTGATGTGATGTGAAAATGATGTGAAAATCCTGCTTTTGTGCTCCTGCCCCAGGACAACACCTTGGGCTCTGCTTTGCCCCTGCACTTGGGATTCCAAACTGGCAGAGGAGGTAAAACATGTGAAGGTGGCAAAACCCACCAAAGCAGCAGAGAGAGTAACTGGTAATAAGAGGGGAAAGAACATTTGCTTTGCCAAGCCTTGGAAAATCTTTAGGTGCCAGAAGAGGTGGATGAGGTCCTGAAGAGCAGGCAGAGAAGTCCAGCCCTGCAGAGCCTCTCAGTGAAGCCCTTCATTACCAACTCCTCATTGTCATTTTCCTTCTCTTCCTCTGCCCAAGGCAGCTGACACAAAGAAAGTTGAAGGGGCAGCTTTTTTCCCCAGATGCTGCTACTGTGACTGCTTAATTTAGCAGCCACTTTGGCAACTCCTCAGTGCCCAAAGCTGTTGAAAGAGTCCTAGGAGTTCTGAGGGGAAAAAATAAACAAGTCAAAGGCTTCATTAGGGAATGAGTCCATCACTTGTGGCTGGGGGTGAGAGATGAAGCCCTTTGCTTGGCTGGGGCTCTGTCACAAGTTTTTCCTGTCTTGTATCCTTTGCGTTGGCCTCACCTTGGAGCTGCTGCTGGTGACCCTGGTGTAGCTGGCACACAAGCATAAATTGGATGAGAGCTAATTAACTGTCAAAACCCAGGGCAAAAGACAATAAACCCCTGCTTCACCTCCTGGTGGGCTTCAGTCTTTTCTCTTTGATGTGACAGCTTGTCCTCCATTCCTTTTGCAAACAACTCACCATTGCAGGGGAAATGCAATACAGCAAGGCAATCACTTATCCTCAGTGACAGCAAATAAACATGAAAAATGGGCTTTGAAATACTAAAGGACAATGATCAGAAAGGTTTCTTCTTTCATCCTAAATCATGATGTTTAGCACTCTGCTGTATTATTATAAGTTATTTATAAATGTCTTGGCTTGTTAGGAAATATATGTTTTTATATAAAGATAAATAATGTTTTTAATCAGATGACTGATGTGCATGCTGTGCATGGGGAGGGGGAATATGGAGAAACCAAGGCAGACTTGGTGTAATATCCTCATCCTAATGGGGAGGCACCTAACCAAGCAAAATGTTGCAAAGTGACATTTTCTCCTAGGCATGAGTAACACAGACGTGTTTGTATTGAAGAAAAGCTCATTAAAATTTCTGATGGAACAATTTTCTGTCAGAAAATGAAATTTCATCAAAATCAGAATGTCTTACTGAGAGGTGTCAATTATACAAATATTTGCAACTGAGGAACATTTTTGTTTTGCTTTAGAAAGGTAAAATTCTTGTTTCTGTGTTTGTTTGGATTCTTCACACAATATGTTGATATACTTTAGCAGGATTTAGTTTGTTACATTGCTCTGATGTTCTCAAAACAAAATTTTAAAATGTATCAATATGGACGAGTTCAAAACTGCATTTTTTTGGATTGTCACTTCATGAGAAATTTTAATTTTTTTTTTGGTTCTGATTCAATGGAAAAACATGCCAGAACGTCAGTTTCTCATATGACACAAGTTCTGTTTTTCACTCAACTCCAATTATAGCATTTGAATTTTGAAATGTAAAGAAGCAGAGAAAAACAGGAGGCAGGAACAAGATGTGTCAAAACCACCTTTTGTTCCCCCCCCCCTCAGATACATGAATCAGCTTTGGCAAACTCAGCGTTTTCCAATGTTGTTATTGGAACTGCACTATTGGTGTATTATTATTTCCATGCTATTGTAGGCACGTTCCTAGCTGGGCCTTGTGGGGATGTACTTTTTTATTTTTTGGAACAGCTCAGTCCTACACCTGAACGTGGGATGCAACCTCCTCTTCCTGCTGAAGGGGAGGCTTTGCACGTTTTCTCCCTGGTTTTGTGTGGATTCTTATTTCTGCTGCTTGTGAGGGATTTGGGTCATTTTGCTGATGGAGTGTTTGGAAGTAATGGAAGCTGCTGTTCTCTGCAGGCTCTGGGGCATGCTGCTGACTTGGGGCACGGAGCTGTGGAGTTCAGGGTGCTCTGTACAGTGCGAGCTGTGAACAACAGCCCCAGAGCTGTGCAGGCAGCTGTACCCAAAATGAGCAATCCCACCCCTCAGCAGCAGCTGCTGTGTTAGCAGCTTTTCTTTAAAAACAACTCCCAGATCTTCCCTGGGCCGCTTCACAGCGTGAGCATGCTTCTGGGTGGTTTGTTTCCTTTGCAGAGAAGTTGTAACACACTTTGGAGCAGCCTGTGAACATTTACAGGTGCATCTGTTCAAGGGTTGGTTTATCTTGCTCCCAGGTGTAAAACCTTCGGAAGAGTACTCACCTTTTGTGAGCACACAGGCAAAACAAGAGTGCAGAAAGAGTCAGGTTAGAAAACTGCAATATTGCCCCAGCAACCCCTTACTGCTGCACACACTTTTGGATTATTTCTGTTGTTTCAAGGTTAAGGCAGCCTAGCTCACAAAGTCTTCCAAGGGGGAATGTAAGTCATGCTGGAAATGAGATTTTGGAAAACAAGAAGAACACAGATTTACTTCATATAGGATGCTTTTTGTGTTTGAAAATAAATTCTGTTCAGCAAAGGCATTTTCTGCTTAATTACGTGACTTTGACAGGTTTTGTTCCAAGAATAAAATGTCACCATTTGTCACAAGCCAGCCTGAATAAGACCTTGTTTATACATTCCTTTTCCACACTACTTTGAATTATACCATAGTAAATTTGGAACAGCTCTACTAAATTCACTGGAAAGTGACTTTGGTTTTATACAGGTGGAATTAAAGAGTTTTGGCCTGTTGCACTTGGATTTGTGGCTAATTAAAGACTTATTATAGAAAGCTTTTGGCCATCATTCAACTCATTGTTCTGTCCTTCCCCACTTCAGAAAAGGTTCTGATTTGCTTTTGGTCCCAGAGCTTGATTTGCTTTTGGGGGAAGGAAGACTTTGACTATGGTGAAAGAAGGGGAAAACGTAACCTTCACATGGGGTTTTGTTTGGGTTTTGTGTGGTTTTCAGACGGATGGGGAAAATTAACTTGGATTGCAAATGGTTCTCAGTGTGATAAACTGGCTTGGTGGGAACCCCTCCTGAAATAAACCCTCCAACCTGGAATAGTTTCTCGTGGAAGGGGGTGGAAGGAACAATCCTGCCTCAGCAGAAAGCTCTGCAGCTTCTGCAGTGTGCTGTAAGGAGCAGGCTGGAGGTGCAGGGAGAGCCTGGGGCAGTGATGGGCTGCAGTCCTTCTTCAAGGAATGGAGTTGGTGGAACTCAGCCTTGTCCAGGTTTTATTGGCTCTGTTGGATCCTTCAGGGTAACTTTTGGTAGCTCACAGCTGTTAAATGCAGAGTGTCTAACTCCCAAAGAGAAGAAAATGAGGAGAATGTGCAGTAACAGTGAGGGCAAAGACTTGCCTTGGTGAAAGATTCCTTTAGCTGAATTGGAGTTGTGTTAAGTTCTTCCCTGAGGGAAAATACTTGATTTTATTTATGGCTCCTGATTTAGGAGAAAGTGTTCATTTTAGATAAGTTTCAGAATTATTTTCCTTCTCTCTCCCACTTGTTATATTTGACTGGCTGTGGCACTGACTATCGTTTCACATGATAAAAACACTCTGCTACAGAAATCAGAAATGAACCCTGTAATAAACTAATCTTCCTATTTCTTGGTTTCCAAATCAGGTTGCTGTGTAAATGCTTATACCTTGGGCCTTTTAAAATTCCCATCACTCCAGTATTTCCCTCCACTCAGACCCTATGTTAGACTCAAGCCTTTTAAAACACGTTTGTTTTCTGAAAATAACCACAGACATTTTTTTGCCCAAAACCTTTGTGTTCCAACACTGCTTACAGCTTCAATAATGGGAGAACATGAACATATCAAAGTGGGGTGACCCTCCAAACTGTTTCTAACCCTGCTGAAATGCAGAAAATTTAAATCTGTTCTTCCCTTCCCCTGGCAGCTCCCATTTCTCCACTGACCCTGCTGTTGTTCCTTATTTAGAGCAAATAAGCAGGAGACCCCTGTCCTTGACTGGTGTCTATGCTCACATTGTGCAGTGAGAGCCATGTCTATACTTAGAAATGTGAGGAGAAAGCTTAAAAGGGGCATAACACAGATTAGGGCAGCTAGAGAAACCTTGTTTTACATTCTTCCCTCCCCCCTGACCAACATCAGAAATAGGAGAAGCCCAAGGCAGCGAGCAGCCGGGCAGGTTTTGCATCTTCAGGACATTCGTGCTCAGCTTTGCCAGATTCCTGCAAACGGCTGCACCAGCCCCAGCCTGCTTTGTCCATCTGCCACGGGCACAGCCAGGACTGTTTGTTTGATAATGTCCAGCCTGCTGGGCCTCCCTTGGGACTGCTCCCCTCCCCAGAGCTGATGGAGCCGCTGCAGGCAGGGCTGGAGGGGGCTGATGCTCCAGCAGGGGTCAGTGAGCTGGGGGTACAGCAGGGACCAGAGTTTTGGGGTCTGCCCTGCACACTGTCACCCCTGCCATGGAGTAACAGACCCCTCTGTGAGGCTCCTCTCATGCCTTGGGAAAACCTCTTTTTGTCTTTATTCAAGCTCATCTCTGAACCAGCTTTTGTGGCTCTCTAAGGTTTAGCTTTCTGCACCATTCATTTGTTGTCTGTTCCCACTTAATTTGCCAGTCTTGATGCCATATGGCTCACTTAATAGACAAACAAGCCAGTGTATGTGGTGTAAATATTTTCTTGCAAGTTAGATTGCAAATAAGGAAGTTATTTCATCGGAATAAATTGAGTTTTCAAAGTGAGATTAACAACCAAAACAAAAAAGTCTAAAAAGTCTATTTCAATACTGCTCCAGAGGACTTCACCCTGAAGGTTTTGAATACATCCTTCTTTTTTTTTTTTTTTTAAATAATCTGACTAAATTTTTAATTACTCTTTAACTTGCCCTTTGGTAAAACTCACTAACATCTATTGACATGTTATAAATAGCAACAAAAGACCCATCTCTCTTTTTGTTTCTTCTCAAGCAGTGGATATAATATAAGAATAGGAAATGTCAGGTGTAAGATTACATGATATAAACAGTGTAATGGAAAATATTAGGCAACTCACAGTGCATTTACTGCTGTTCAACCCAATACCCTCAGTTCAAAGCTTAGCAAAGCTGCAAAGGCTAAAACAACAACAACCCCTCTTTCCCATGAATGTGCTCTGGGAGCAGCTTGCAGCTTATTAAATTATTGCAGATACTATAAAAGGCTGGGTCTCAAAGCTCATCTCTCAGATGTGCTCTCCTGTTGTGTACATTGAGCTGCATATGGGAGGGAGAGGAGAATTGTAATATTTACTGCCCTTAAAACACTTTGAGGATAACACAGCCCCATCCATTTCTTGAACTCTGCCTTTTTTCACCGACTGCTTTAACCTGAGCTTGTAAACAGGGGTGAGAACAGAGGTGTTCAGAGCAGGGAAGCCAAGGAGTCAGCAGGGAATGAAAAATCTGAAGAGGTGATGGATGGGTTTCAAACCCATCCTCTTTGCAGAAATCTGGAGTGAGACTGCCTGTTCAGGATGCAAGTCAGATATATGAACGTATTTGAATGTTTTAAAAACAAGGGTTTAATGTTATGCCACCTTCCAGAGCTCAGTGTTACATGAGTCTTATGGGGATTTTTTGTTTGTTTGCTTTGTTTAAGCAAATTTTTCAGCTATTCCTGGCTGAGCAGGACTAACTCAATCTCAGTACCACTGGGTAGGCAGAGATAGTGGCAGTACCTTTAAGGAGACTGAAATCCCAGGGATTTCCCCTGCAGCACAGCACTGCCTTGCAGAGAGGGGAGATGAGGAAGTGATATTCAGACCAAAGAGGAGATCAAAGTTGAAACTCCCCTTGTAGCCTTAGGTGACTTGTTAACACCTCAGTGCATGTAGGTTGTGCTTGGAAAAGCCTTTATCTAATGGAATATATTGTTCCTGTCCCTAAGTGGCCTTGGGAGTGAGAGGACTACTGAAGCCCAGAGATATGGGGAGCATCTGTTGAGAGTCTGACTCTTGTGCATTTTGGAATTTAGGCTTCTAGCTCAACTATTGTCTTCCAAAGATAAACCATCAGGTTGAGGCAGCCAGAAAATATTTCAAGGGAGAAATGGCTGAAACAGCAGAGCTGCAAGTGATTTTATCTAATCTGCCTTTGAGAAGCCAGACTGTGGCTGCCAGGTCTGCTACAAAAGCCCACTTGGAGTTTGCTCTTGGAAGAAACAGAGTCTGTTTAAGGGAGATGCAGCCATGAAGTGGACTACTGAGGCATAGGTTTATTTTGTTTGAATGGGATTTGCAACTGTTTTTGGGCTTCTTGTGATTTAGCCATGCAGGATTTTGCCATGGAGTGTGAGCAGAGAGAGCATGCTGTGAAATGGTGTGTTTGGCAGGTGGCCGGGGCTGTGTTTGCAGCTGAGTTTCTGACCTGTTTGGTGTGGGGCAGGCTGAAATGAGTGTGGATTGTATCATCTATTCCTTCTCCTGGGCACACAGGCCCCAAGTAGTGCTGGTGTAAGAGATTTGAAAGCAAAAACACCCAGAGGCTGTGGTGGCTGCCCTGTGGGACTGCCCAGCACAGCTCTGTCCCTGCACCAGCTGGGAATGTGCAGTCCTGACTGAATTCCTGGCCTTGGGTCAGTGGTGGGAGAGAGAATCCACTTCTCATCATGCTATGGCTCACCAGGGAGAGTTGTGTTCCCAGGAGGATCCCTGTCACCTGGCAGGAGGAGAGCCAGGATGTGTCCTGCCAGAAATTCCAACATTGTGTTCTTTCCAGACTGGCTGCCTCTTCTCCCTTCAGAGCCCGAGGATGTTTGAGTAACTCCCTGCTATGTCCTGTCAACTGCAGTATTTTACCCTGTTCCTGTTGTTGTGGCATGCAAAGGTGATAGAAATACCTTCTCCCTAAAATTCTGGCTCTGAAATTTTCTCTGTCTCTGTCACTCTGATTTACTTTGTTAACAGGGATTTCCTCCTATCATTTTATAATAAATTTTGATACTAAAAACAATGTTTTCAAAATGTTTGGCCAACCCCTATAGGTCTCAGGGGCTATTCCACAACATCTCCTGTAGCCTGGAGTGTAACTAGAGCTCCCACTGTGGTGCTAGCAAACCAAAGGGTCTCCAGGTTGGATAAAAAGTGTAAAGAAATGAATGCTTTTGTGGCCCATGTCATATGTGCTCAGAATGATCTGCTGGCAGAAATTTAATTTTGTTTCCAGTAATTTGAGGTTATGGATAGGATTACATCTCCCAGTCAGAGAGAGACATTAATCAAGAAATAGGCCTCTTAATCCTCCTTTCAATTTTAATGAAACACTGTAAAAATGCCTTTCACCAGGGGATGTCAAGTATCAGTTGTGCTTTGATTAACATGCTTTTGTGACAGGTTTACTGTTGTACCATGTACCAAGTTATTCAGCAACCTAATTTAAGCTGTCTGTCAAGGGAAAACAAGTACAAAGAGAGCATTATTTTCTCATTGGACTTGCAATAACAGACTTCTGTATCTACAAACTTTTTTTTTTTTTTTTTTGGAAATGCTGGTTACTCCACACCCGTTGTGACATTTTTAACCTTCAGAATGAACGGGTAAAGGCTGGACGTGACACACATCACACCGTCCCCTGAATGGCAATTAGGAAGGAGATAAGAAATCGGAAATGTTTTTGCAGCTGATGTAAGTTAAGCACTTGCCTTTCTCACAGCAAAGTGGAATTTGGATCGACTCTTCTGGAGTATAATGGGTGTAAATCTGGGGCAACTGAGAGGAGCGCTGGGTCCTGAATCTCTAATCTTCTCTTCTTTTTTCCTGTCCCCCTTCTGAAGTCAAAACACATTTTCAATGGAGGCTTTGTGGTTTGAGTTGGGTTTGGCTTCTTATCTGCTCAGGTTTTTTCTAATGTGGCTCGATTATATTAGATATGAACTTCCTCGTGGCTGGGAGCCAACACCAGACAGACTATTCTCTCTCCTAGTCCCTGAAACCTGACAGGGGAATGCCAAGCCTTTTCACAGGAGCTGGATTATTTTTAGAGAGGGATGTTTTTGTTCTTGCCTCTTTAAAAATTGACCTATTGAAACAGAATGGCTCCAGATCATCCCAAAAGCAGAATGCAGCTGGAGACTGGAGTCTTCCATGCAAATTCTGCCTCTTCCAGCTCTTATGGCACATGAGTCCACAAGCTGCCCTCACCAACCTGACACCCACCAAGCTCTAAGAGCTCAGTTAACAGAGAGATATTTTCTGTGTGAGTGGGTGTTCTTACACTCTCGAGCCGTAGAATACAGATTAAAATCTTCACAGTCCCCTCCCTTGTGTGTCAGATGCTCTGTGGACAGAAGAAATTCATTACAAGATGGTCTTTGCATTTGAAAAGATTACAAGTGAAGTCTCAGCCTAGTTCTGATGCCCAGTTTCAGTCAGGAGGCTCTGCTTGGCTTTCTGTAGGGAAGCGTTGGGGGTGTTGCAGCATCTGGAAGTGAGGGGGTCAGGGCTGGCAGGTGAGACAGAGGTGCCAGTCCTCTCTGAACTGGGCTGTTCTCCCCTGCTGACCAGCCAGGAAGGATTTTGCAGGAATGAAAGCTGTGGCATGGCCTTGCCTTGGCAGGTTTTTCATGGCACCAAGACCTGCTGAGGTGCCCAACCTCCAATTCCCTCTGCTGCTCTGCCAGGGTGCTCTATACGCTGTGGTGGTCTGGGAGGGCGTTCAGGAGCCTTTTGTAGCATCTTAATGACCATATTAACACCTCTAATTGTAAATGACAGGGCAATTAGTCTCAGCATAGCAGTTTGAACAATTATGTTTGGCCTACTGAAGTGACAGAATATTCATTAATGCAATAAGAAAAAAAATGGTCTCCTCAGGATTTGCTCCTCTGAGGAGAGTAGCCTGGCTGTTTATCTGCTTTAAGCCTCTTTAAAAAAATGGAACTTTCTGTGCAGCTCTTGCCAAAATTCTCAGCTGTCAAACCTGTTTATTCCATGAAACACACTGAGGGCAAGTGTGTGTCTAGTCCGCCTCTGACTTGATTCACAGGGAAGAAATTTAAGAGAGAGAAAAAGAGCCTCAGTCTCTATTTTCCACAAGGCCAAAGAGTCTTGGGGGCTCTTAGCTGAATCCCAAACTTTGGTGATGGAATCCACTGATAGAACCAGGGTGCACGTATTTAGGGTCAGACACTGATGGAGGTTGTGCCAGGTCTGAAGGTTTCTCAGTGTTTATCCTGCTTTGCACTTGAGGTCTCATCTAAAACCAGAGCTGTTTCTCTGGAGGAGACTGTGCTTCAGCAGAGCCAGTCCCAGCTTTGAAGGCCTTGCTGCCTTCAACAAGACAGCCAAAACCTGAGGCAGCAGGGAACATGAGGGGACCTGGGCTGATGAAGTGTTACATTTTTGACTCTCTCCATTGATTTTTGCTGCTATTAGGCGAGCAAAGGCACATGTGGTTTGATTTTGTCCATGAGACTGTTTTCCCTGCAATGGAAGCTGCAAAATAGTGGATCAGTCTTTAGTAATTTGCAAGAATTCAGTTTGAAACCTTGAAAATGGTTGTTTTAGCACACTGGTTTGGTTACCTGCTCACTTTCTGTCTCTTTCCTTTCTGACATGCAGCAAGTGGTAATTTTCCAGGAGTGTTTCACCTGATATTACCATCACAGATCTGAGGGATCCTATGGGATCTCCTTGGGATGGGAGTTTTTTTCAAGATGTTGCTGAGGGATTTTGGGTGAAGGGCAGCCCTAAAGGCAGTCTCATTTTTCCAATAACCTTTGTGTGGTATTGCTCTCAAACAACAAGCATGATGAAGCTGGGAATTCTTTAAACAAACTTTGTTTAATATCTTAACCAATGAGCATCCTAGTACCTTGGATGATGTGGCACTGGTTTGGGGTTTTATTTTGGTTTTCTTTTTTGATAAATCCATCTGAAATCTTACTAGAGAGGTTGCGATTTTTTAAAAAAATAGCTTCACTCCTAAGTGAAAGCTGTCATTGCAGATGTGTTTTAGTTCAGTGGAAACATCAGGACTGTGTTTAGGACTGCAGGATCATGACATCTTTTTAAGCACAGTAGGAGACAGATGGGTGAGCAGCCAGCTTGATGTAAGAACAATAAGAACAAATGAGCTTTTTAAAAATAGAACAATTGTATTTGGAAAGAGGATTGGAGGGGGGTGAAGCTGAGAGGGAAATAATTCTCCCATGATTCTATCCTGGTTTTTATATTAAACAAAACATGTTGCAACATTGTCTTCGTTAGCAATGAAGTGACAAACTGGAGCACTTCCAAATTGGCTGGCTCCAAACTTCTTTCATATTGACCTGAAATGTCAGCTGCTATTATGTTCCACTGACCACTGATTGCTTCCAGAGTAGCATTTTCTCCTGTGAAATGGAAGAAGTTCCATCTCAGTGATCTCAGTGTCTCCTGGTGTTTGTGGAGAATGATAGTCATGGGAAATGATAGTGCCTTTATTTCAAACCACTTCTCAGTTTGAGTGAAATGAATTGTTAATATTGAAGTTATTTATGCTGTGAGAGTGAGTTTTGTGCAAGAATGTTTTGCTCACCTAGAAGATCCTCCACTTCTTCTTAGAGTCAGAAAACCAAGGTGATAAGTGCCTCTAATTTTTTTCCTACCTTCACACCCAGGTCCACAGAGTTGGGCTTGTACACAGCAATGCTGATATCCTGCTCTGAGGGTAAACTTTTAAATTCTCCTGTGGAACTAAGTAAAAAACCTATAAATATGTATCTGTCTGTATATATCTGGTAGCAGCAGCTGAAGTTCTGTGATCAGGTATCAAATGATAGGATGCAAAGAATTTCGCTTAAATTTTTAAATCCTCTTTAGAAGACAAGAGAATGTTAAGATAATTTTTATTTCACATAAAGCTGGCTTGAAATTACATTAAAATGTTGTAAAAGCCCCTTGATCTATAATTCTCAGGGAAGTAAACTATATGATCTGAAATTTTTTTCAATATTTCTCTTTGGAAAGCCGATGTAATACTATTTAGTCACATTCCTACGCTCTATTTTTCTGTAGTTATCGCTTGAAAAAGTGATATATTCCAAGAAAAAGTGCAGGAAATAAGTTTTTTGGTTGTTGTTTTTTTTTTTTTAAGATAAACAGGTCTGTTATCTGCTTAAGTCCAGAATTAAATACGCTGGGCATATAACCCTACAGGATTTATTCTTGTAAAGCAACAGCAACTATAAAACCTGTAAAATGTGGGAAAACTACATGCATTCATGTCAGCTTGTGGGCTTCCCCAGTTCTCCCAGTGGTAGTGTGGCTGAACTCTACAGAGATGGGCTTTGGCCACATCCAGTATCCATTCCTGTATCATTTCCTCCTTCTTGTTAAGCTCCTACTCTATACCTGTATTTACCTCATTTGTGAAAGGACTAGAAACAATTTATTACCTAAAAGGGAGAAGAGAAACATAAAGAGGAATGGTCATGATTCCCTAAGAGGCACTGACTGTCCTCTGTTTTGTGTGTCAAGAATATGTGATTTTTGCTGCTATTTTTCACAATGAAATCTCTGACAGTTTTATCTATTTAGACTCATTCTCTCTTTCTCTATTAAATTAAAATTAAACTAAAATTAGCTCAACTTGTAGAAGAACCAACAGCTTTCATGAGAATATTGTTATCTGCTTTTATTTTTTATGGAGCTATCTCCATTCCGTCTGATCAATTATTAAGAAGAAAATAAAATATGCAGCATTTCTATCCATTCCTAGTGGAATGTTGAAATATCTCAAATAAAATAAAAACAACTTGCTGAAGAGTTGAGTATTGACAGGACAAGAAAAAATGTTTCATAGTGCTGTGCTTGATATTTCTGAATGCTAAGTGGAGTTCAGGGAATTAAAAGAGGAAATCCATAATATAAAACACAAAAGCAAGTAGTTATTTGTGTGGAGATCAACAATAATTACTCCACCACAAGGAGGTTTCATCAGAAGAATGGACATTCAAAGGATCTTGTGATGGGGACCCCCACACAGCAGCTCAGAATGTTTTACCTGCAGAAGTGAATTACATGACTTGGTAAATGGCAGCTTCTAATTGACTTCTTCAGGGCTGGGGGTCAACCTGTGCAACATTCCACAAGGAAGTTCTTCCTGATGAAAACAAACTGTCCCTAGTACAAGCCAGGAAACCTCCCTGGTCTTGTGGAGAGCCTGGGATCTTGCCCTGTGCTAGCAAAGTGAAAGATTTGGTTTGGGAATTTTTGCAGTGTTACCTTGAGAGCTTGCTGTAATACTGGATACAGCATGCAGCTTCAAGTTGGTTGAGATTGTCAGGGAAAAGAGATTTTTTTCTTCTTTTTTTTCACATAATTTTTCCCTGACAGTGGGATGAAGGTACATCTATGTTTGTGCCAATACTGATCTGGGATTTGAAGCAGTGTTTGAGAGTTTTGTGTTGTTTTGTTTTTAATTTCAAATTGCTTTAAATGCACAAAATGGGTGCAGATCTTCTTGTCACTTGCCAAGCTAAGATGGCAGAGAAGGCTTGGATATTTTTCACCCCTTTGCTGAGAAGAAATCTGTTTCAGGCAGCTGCTGCTTTTATTATTGCAATAATCCATGGAGAGAGCAAACAGAATGGCACTGGGGACTGGATCTGGGAGATGTTGTGCTCCTGCATGTGAAGGGAATTGTTATGGTTTGAATGCCAAGTATCTGCTAAGGAAGGCAGGAGCCTCCCTTGGAATGAAGAATGTACCCCCTCCCTCCAAATTATTATAGGTTTGAAATTAAGGAGCTCTCAGGCAAAGATATGGGAATAGGAATAACAGTTACTTATTAGGAGAACTAAAATAAGACAAGCATGCAGTATTACAAAAACAAACCTCCTGACAGAGTCGGAATCCAGCCTGACCCCCTGTGAGTCAGGGTGTTGGTGGCAGTGCCATTCCATGGTGGCTGCAGCCCTCCTGCAGTGGCAGCTGTGGCTCTGTTGGAGCAGTGATCCTGGAGAAAGGTGCAGCCTCTGCTGAAGGTGCAGTGGTGATGGCTGGGCCTGTTCTTCCTCTGGGAGCCCAGTGGAGAAAGCTGCTTGTTCCACATTTCAGGTTTTTATCCAGGTAGGGATGCTTGACTCCTCCCCCTGGATGGAGCATGTCCCAATGGGATGATGGAATTTTATCAGTGACACTCACTGGCCCATCAGCAGATCTCTCCCTGGAGGGAGGCTGGGTCCTGGCAGAGGTAAAGAAACTGCCCTGGCTGGTTTCTTATCAGCTGTCCCATTGACAGCAGGTTACACCACCTCCCACTCCAGTTCCTGCAGCTGGTGGTGGAATACACACCTTTGGTTACATTTTGCTCTGCAACCCATGACAGGAATGCAGAGGAGAAGCTGCAGCACAGCTGAGAGCAATGGTGAGATGAGAGCTTCCCAAGGTGAGGGGGCTTCTGATGAATGAAGCCACGGCTAACTGCTGGCCTTTGGAGAAGGAAATTGGCGCTTCCAAAACATCCCAGAATAGCTTTGTTTACAAAACTTGCAAATAATTGAAATATTAGCAGCACAACTGAGTCATCAGGAGATGAAACGGTTTTACAGCTGCTGTGATGATTCTCATGAATCTTCAGGGGTTTGTCCATTGGGAATTTCATCCCTAACAGTAGAAATAGCAGCTCCTACCATGAGTCAGGGCCCATGCTTAGCAGAAGGCGATTAGGGCATTGGTAAATTCAGTAAATGTGAGTCAGTGCAGCAGCAGGAATAGACCACAGGCCTCCTGAGCTGAGGGCCAACCCATTTTTCTCCAGTCTGGTCCCCTGCAAGCTTTTTCCCCTTCAAGCAGACTGAAGTCGTCCAGAGAACTCCCAAACAAGCAGCTCTCCTGAAGCTCCTTTCAGTGCAGTGGGTGGTTGCCCAGCTGTCTTTACTGATGCTCTCTGAAATGTCCAACAATCCAGGTGTGAAGGGAGAGGAATGATCCTTGTCCTCTGGGAGCAATGGAGCTCTCTACATCAAGGCAAGGCTTTAGGGATGGATTCCTTCTCCCTCCTTGGTTCAGAATGCAGGTCCTTGGGAATACAGGTGAATAGATTTCCCAGGATGGGTCTGTCCCTTCCTGGGTTTTATCACAGTCTACAGAGCCCGAAGGAATTCTGTTGGATCCCCTTGTTAAAATATTAGCTACACTTCACTGAAGTCTAATGCTTTAAATTCTGCTGCAATGGCCTCCCAACCCCTGCAACTGTAGGGGGAAAAATTCTGGCCAAATAAAGGATCTGTGAAAAGAAACATCTCTTTTTATATGACACCCTGTTAGCCTTAATAACAGTTTTCTCCCTGTAAGTGCAGTAAAGTATGGAAATATTGCTGTGCTACATGGTGCAATTTTCTGACAGTGATTTTCTCTGATAAAAGCCTTCAGAGAGTGCATTTTCCTTCCCACTTATCTGCCATCAAAAGGCAGCAAATACATTCAGCTGTCACTCTAAACAAAATATACAATTACTCTGGGTTGATGTTTTAAGCAGAAATAATTTCCATAGCAAGAATCCCTGCAGCTATTTTCTAAATGCTGTGGTGTTTGCTTCTAGCTTTTTGCATTACGCATGTATCACCTGCTTTGGACATTTGAATGCAAAGATGAGATGTCACAAGTTAAAACTTAGCACTTGCCAAATTAAATATTTGCTGGGCTGAGCCCAGTTCATTACTTGACTGCTGTTTTGTACTAGAGAATGAAAAATCTTTTCTAACATGCCGAGGGTGGTTATTTTAGGAAGCTGACAAAGAGGGCAGATGTTATTCAAGTGGTTGGATAAGAAAAGGAAATAGTGCATGTTAAGCCTTCTGGAATAACCAGGTAGATGAAAGTAAGTGGAAATATTCCTGAAATGTGATGATTTGTTTGGACAAATCTAAGCAGAAAATATGAGATGGAAATTTGATACTTCATCTTTCACAACTTGAATTGTTAAATTAAGGCTGCTTGTATCTCACGTTGCTTGGAATAAATTACTTCTGGGGCATCTCTGAGCTTTGAAAGCACCCAAAACCCAGAGCAGAGTTTCTGTAGTGTCATTTCACTTGCTTAGTTTTTTTTGGCATACAACTTATACCAGAGATCAAGAAGTTTCATGAAACTGTATTTAAAAGCCGAGATGGAAATTTTTCTTATCTTGTTTCTAAGGCTGAACCTAAAAATAACAGTAAAAATCAATTTATCTTGGCAAAACAAACAAAACTTTCTGGTTTTGACTCAAATGGAAAGATCATTGGAACAGGCTATCTAGGGAAGTGGTGGAATCACCATCCCTTGCAAGAGATCAAAAAATATGTGGATGTGGCACTTGAGGGCATGGTTCAGTGGTGGTGGTGGTTCTGGGTAAACAGCTGGGCTCAATGATTTTAGAGGTCATTTCTCTTTTCTTTTGGAAGTCATTTATGCTTTATTCCTCTTTCTGTCACCCCAGTTTAAGAAAATTATACCTCATCTGTGTCAGTTTGAAATGTCAACTCAAAACAGTTGAAAACTAGAAGTATTTTAGCACTTCTAAACTAGAAGCACTGGGTTTGGAAGAGAAATCTCCCTTCCTGCTTAAGGCAGAAACCCCAGCCCCTTTTGAAAACATGAAGAAAAAAACCTATTCTGGTACTTTTAGTGTCACAGAATCACAACATTATTTAGGTTGGAGGGCACCTCTGGAGATGATACATTCCATCCTCCCTGCTGAGGCAGGATCAGCTGGAGCAGACTGCCCATGTCCACTTGGGTTTTGTTGTTTCCACAAATGGAGGACTCTTCTCGTTTTTTCCTTAAACTTTAATATTAATGCACTAACAGTTTTTGTCTCCTTTGAGATTCCATCTGCAAATTTAGCATTATTCAAATAGAATAAAAAAACAACAACCCTCCCACCTCACCTTTTTTTCTGGATACATTTCCCATAAAATCCTGCCATTTGCTCCAGTTTGGGTTTTGTTACTGTTGGTTACGTGTGTAGCATTCTCTGGAGAGCACTGCAACATCTTCTGGTTTCATACAAGGAAATCTGATTCACTCTCCTTGAGGAAATTTTCATATTATAATTAAACTTGGCTTCTGTTCAGAGGGTCTCTGCAGTGGGGATTCAAATGTGCTGGTGAGGTCATGTCACCAGTTAGAGCTCCTGCAACGAAACAAAGTCCAGAATGCAGATACATGGCCCTCAGTAAAATTATGTTAATCCAGTTTGAGAAAATGAGTATTTAGCATTTCGTGCTGTGTGAAGATATCATTCTGTAGTGGCAGAAAAAGTCATTGACCTTCCCATGCAAGCAGCTTTGCTGGTTGCTGTGACCTGAGCCAGCCCTGCTCTCCAAGTGGCCACAGGTCTGTTGTGCCAGACTCTCATTGGAAGGTTCATGGATTTTGCTTTATTTTACACGCAGATCTAAGCTGTAGAATCTCATCAGTGTCTCCTGGTTGAGTCACCAATGCCTGTTCCTAGGGACAGATCATTTACCTGCTCCTCTCCTGAGGATGCTGGAGCTAATTCCAGGCTTTGATAAGTCCAGTGCATAGCAGGACTCAGCCTACAGAAGCAGGATTTTAAGCAGAAAAATAGAACAAACCTCTTGGTCAGACATAGTCAAGTCATCTGCTCTGCTGTTCATATTTATCCAGCAATGGTGCTCAGCTTTACAATTAAAATAATCTAACACCCTTGCACAAAGGTCAGGCAGCAGATGCTGCCATTGGACCTGAGAGATTCCCTGATAAGCTTCACTTCAAGGCAAAGCATTTAAGAAGAAAATGAAGTATCAACTTCCAGTATTTCCAACCACACGTGCACGTTCACAAATATGTGTCTTAGCAGAGAGCTTATTCTTCATCTTCAAGTAGAAATATGCACTGCTAAGGCTCAAACTTTTGAAAACCATGCCACACACAGTAAATAAAACGGATATTTCAAATAAGATATGTGACAGGTCTGATTAACAATTCTTTAACTACAGTCAAGTGTTTGTGTAGTTAACAGCAAATGTGTTCTGAGGAATGAATGGATCTTTCACTAATATACTGAATATCTTTGCATAGTAATAATGGAAGAAAAATCATATTATTCCAGAGTCTGACTACGCATTGAGTGGAGTTTTATGAGAATGCAAATTGGAAAGAGAAAGGCCATATCTCTATATTCTCACCAGTCTTTTATAGGTAATGAATTGTTTAGAAAATTTGGCTAAGAAAAAGCTTTTGAGTTGGAGCTTGACAGTCCTTCAGGGTATTCTTAGAGGTTATCTCTGCAAGGCAGGTGGATGAAGAAAGAGACAAGCTTAACCCTATAAAAATAATTATGATATATTATTAGCAACTAATGGCAGTCTAATGGAGTCTTTTCAGCAAAGACACCACTGGCTACAATTTCTCTTTGTCATCTGCATAAAAAAGCAACTCTTAATGAATCTTATAGTCTGGTAATTTCTCAAACTCAGTGAAACTAGAAACTTTCTGCACTGGAAACTTCTCATGGCTCAGCAAACTTCCACACTGCCATTAATGGGAACACCCCACCAGGGCAGCAAGGTTCAACACTGAAATCAGCATTAGAAATCTGTTCAGACCACATGATCTACTAGATCAAGAGTATTCCTGGGCTTTTTCATTTCCTGCCTAAATTTTGACTTTCTGACTTTTTATATTTTACATTAAACAAATTGACATGACCTTATGATGGTTTATGTACCAGAAGCTGTTGGATCATTTTGCTTCAAAAGGCATAAAATGTGCCTGTAATAATTGTGTCTCTACAGGCTTTGTGAAAAGAGACAGCTGGATTGAGGCTGGAGACCCTACACATAGCCCCATAAATCAAGAAGGCGAGCAAAAAGCAGTTAAAATCACTGTAAGAATGGCATTTGAGAGACTGTAATCAGCAAACAAAACACCGGATGCATGAAGTCTCACTCCAGAGTCCATTGCCTAAAAAGGCCTGGGTAATGTTTGGAGAAAGGAAAAAGGAGAAGAGCACAAGGATGACATTAGCAAAAAGCAGGGCACATTACACAGTCAATAAGTAATTGCTGCAATTGGAACTCATCATCTGCTTAGCACTTAATGTCTTGGCCTTTTCAGAGTGAATTTTATTAATACTAATGTCTGAACAAAACAGTACAGTCATTATCTCTGTGGATCCTTGTGATGTTCAAAAGTGAAGCTCTTCTCCTCTTGCTTCTGATTACTTGACTCTACCCAATTCTTCACATTGCCAAGGGCTCTCAGACGTTTAAAACTTGCCCCCAGGGTCTCTGGAGGGAAGGAGTGTCAGCCCTGCTTCCCCACAAACTCATACCAACTCCTCCCAGTCACATTCTGTTCCTTCAGTTTGGAAATGGAGCAAAAAACACCAGAAGTCATCCCCTTCCCAGGGGTCCAGGTGGGACCAAGCAGCCTGTGGTTTTCTCCAGCAGACCTCTCAGAGGTGATGCTGAAATGCCACACTGGACTAGGATAGCTTTTGTTCATACCCTGTTCCCTAGAAACCACAGCATGACTTTCTTGTATGAATTCTGCTGATCTTTTTCTGTCTCCTGTTTTCTTCCATCAGTTTCTCCAGTTCAGTGTAACTCTTTTTGGTGCTCAAGGCCCTTGCAGCAAGAGCAGAATCGTTTGCAGTCCTGCAGAAAGATGCTTTTTGTGGATTTTCTCTGAAATTCCAAGTCAAAATCATTCCTGTGTTCTGAAAGTGAGGGTAAAGCAGAGGCCTAGGAACAAAAGTGTTGCAAAGACCTTATTCTGTGTCTTTTTCAAACTCTGATTTCTTGAGGAAGGGAGATCATCAACAAGAGAACAAAACAAACCCTCACATGCTGGGGTGGGCCCATTAGAGGAATGCAGGCTCATTAGTCCTGCTAAATATGATACCACGTGTAAAGTCAAAAAAGCAGAGTGAGGTCTGGAAAACTTGGCAGGGAATCAGCCAAGACCCATTATATTCTCTTTCACATGGCTGAGTGGTGGAGGCACTAATTGAAGGCTGGGCCTTCTTTTTGCTAACACAGGGTCATTTTAATTTCACCTGATTGTGTTGCCCTATTGTAAGGAGTCTGACAAAAACAGGGTTTGTGGAGACTCCTACCAATGAGTCCTTGGCTGCCCCAAAGCTCTCTTAGAAGATAGAAGGTTTCTTTAATAAGTGGACTGACCCATTTTTCATTTCTAAACATCCCAGATAAATTTGCTACTGTACTGCTGCATTTCTGTTAAAGCTGACCAGATTTCTGTAGCTTATCAATCTGTATTTACTGCATGTGTGAAAATTTGAATATTAAAATGGTAGTATTTAAAATGTTGCACTTCCTACCCACCCCATAAGAAAGTGACTTGAGCAAGACTGGCCACCTGAGGGTTGCCAAAGAGTGGGAGTAGATGAAATAAGTGCTGTTGTAGGAAAAGACCATACAATAGTGGAATTGTTTTGGGAGAACTTTTTTGTCACACACTTGGATAAGAACTGTGATTCTAAGCTGCTTTTATCAACATTATTTGTAATTTCCTCTTATATTTCCCCTGTTCTTTCTTTGCAGTTCCCTGAGCAGACCCACTCAGCTGTATAATAAGGAGATGAGTTTTACCTCCTTTTTATCACTGCACATCTAAAGTGACTCTGCAGAAGTCAAACTGATGTTGGCTAGGGGAGAAATGGTCCCACTAAAAAGCTTTCTAAAGAGAAAATTTCCCTCTCCATTTGTGGAACAAATTAACTACTGGAGGCATCCGGTTGGATGCACCTCTCTGGGACCAATGACCAGGGAGATTTAAAAGTCCATTACGTTAATGCCTAATTCCTTCTTTGCACAGAGGAAATGTCCTGGCAAGCTGGGCTGTGGCAAGGGCCTGAGTTTCCATCAGGGAAGGGATTTACATCAGCGAGGAAACATTTGGTGATTGTGACTACCAACTGCGTTAATCATCAGCTTGAATTAAAAGTCACTGACGAGTTGCTTTGGGAGCCGTGTGGCTGTGCAAGGGAAAAAAGCCAGAACGAGATTTCTGAGCAAACTCAGTGTGCCAGAGAGGGATCATCCTCTCCCTCTGTTGGCTGTTGACACATTGCACAGAAATGGGGCTGTCAGAGCAGGACAGGCCTTTTTAAGAGGCAAACTCTGCCCTTTTGTTTCTTTTAGGGCACGACGGCGTGGGGGCTGCTTTGTTTGAGGAGGGGTGTCAGTGTGTGGTGCCACAGGGATCTTGCTGCTGGGTGGCTGCTCCAAACAGGGCAAAGCTGAGTCCTGCCTTGTGTTGCCCAAATGGCTTCTCCATGGCCAGAAGAAGCTGGATTTGGAGCCTCAACCTCTTGAGGATCAGCACCCAGTGCCTTGCCTGGGATTTCTGGGAAGCAGGAGCAGCCTACTAGTCCCTTGAGCCATCTAGTGGTGCCTTCCTTGACTATT
The DNA here is from genome assembly GCA_013397245.1 of Thryothorus ludovicianus. Classification (NCBI taxonomy): domain Eukaryota; kingdom Metazoa; phylum Chordata; class Aves; order Passeriformes; family Certhiidae; genus Thryothorus; species Thryothorus ludovicianus. The sequence continues at coordinate 319,334 of VZTB01014367.1, forward strand.
GAGCAGAGCATCTCACTGAAAAAAACCATAAACAGCCTCTCATTAATGTGAAAACAATGATTAGTGCAGAAGCAGGCCAACCACAATGAAAGCATCAGTGCTTTTAGTGGGGTTACCAAAGCAACAGAAGTTCTGGTCTGGAAGTGGCAGACAAGATAAAGAGGTGGATGCCAACACAGGATGCTCAAGGCTAAGAAGATTGGTCTGTTGTGATCTGTTTTGTGCTTTTGTCTCGGTGTTTGCAGCCCTTTCTGGATCCTCTCTGAACGAGGCTGGGGTTTGAAAAGCAAAGCTGAACTTTCCGACCTGAAACCTCAAATCCTTTTCTGGTGGTTTTTGTAACTGGAAAGCGGAAATAGAGCCCTCAGTAATTCAAAAGAGATTCAATGATCAAAGCTGCAATTAAAAGCGTGGTGAGTCAACTTACAGTCGTCCATGTGCTAAAACACACAGGCTGTGCAAGAGATCCTGTTGTCGTGGCTGGTTTTACTCAAAACGAGGATAGAGGAGCTGCTATTACTTCCAGAGACAATCTGAGTTCTGCAGACCTGTGTTTATAGAGCAGAAGGAAAGGCAACAGTCCTGACTCCCCCATTTGTGTATTTTATTTAGTAGTTCTGTCTGCAACATCTGAATTCATTACGGTGCTTTATTACTTTTCGCTTTCTTTCAGAGTGTCTGCTCTCAGTAGGAATCTTGATTTTTTTTTTCATTTGCTCTAACAAATTATCCACCAAAACAAATACAGAAGAGCTGATCTTTAGAGTATTGTGAGTTTTTTTTGCTTTCTGAAGCATGCACTAACAATGAAATATTTAACTGAACTTCTCACAGTGTGTGCATTTTCTCAAATTAAAATTGCAAAAGACAAGGGAATGAAGATAAAAATACCCAACCATGCTATTTCTCAGGAACTCTCACAAGTAATCTAATATTTCTCTTTAAATCCTGTTGTTTTAGTCTGCTCAATACAAAAAATAGTGTTAAATAGAATTTGGTTTTAGTAAAGGAAAGACTTCTTCCTAAAAATATTTATAGCCTGCTACACACAAAAGCAACTAAAGGGAAGCAGGAGAACTGGTAATTCTCTACTGGAAAAATGTAATAAAAATTTTGATAATCTGCTACTAGTCTTGCTTTCCCTGTTCCTCAGTTCCATTCCTAGTGGCAGTGAGGTATTTCATGTTTTAGTTTCAATTTCTCATAATGGTTGCAATATTCAAACTCTAACCCACTGGAATGTGATTTCCTACTTTACAAAAATCATTGCTGTAGCTTTGCTCCCACAGGTTTATTTGTAAAACAAGCTTTTTTTTCTTGCCATTTTTGACATCAAGTGCCTCCAGTCAGTGACAGATAGATAAAAATAAATGCCAGCTTTTACAAGACTCCCAAAAGGAACATCTAATGTAAAATATAATGCAATCCAGTAAATTGGTGCTTTTCTTTCCCAGCTTTATCTGAAAAGAGACCTGCTCTGTATGCTGAAAGACAAAACAGGTTATCAGATCTAGCAAATCTTGCAAACAAGCAAATTCAAATATCTTATCATGGATCAAATCCAACTGCGGTCACTTCATTCAGTTGACATAAAACAGCTATAGAAAATGCTCTTAAATCCTTATATTACTTCACAAATTCAATTGTTTAGCAAATGAGAAGTAGAATTGCTGTCTCTGTATTTTCAGTGCATGAGAATGGCCTTTATCTACTGCAAAGAGTTGGCACAGCTTAATGGGGAAATAGAACAAAGCCCTGCTGAGAAAACATGGATCTTGAACTAAAGGATTTTATGGACTTTTTCTAGAGGTGGCCCAGGACAGGACGAACACTTGATGTCTAAATTTGCAGGGAGAAGCAGTCCATCTAATAACTGGGCAATGTTTTTATCTTAGCTCAGCCTCACCTTGCAATGGGGGGAATATTAGCAGAAGTGGTGAGAACATCTCCAGGATTTGGATATGGATTTCCAGTGAGTTTTGACAAAATCTATGAAAGTCCTGGTTTTGTCTGAGATGGTTTGTACCTGTCCAGGTGTTCAAAGGGCTGCAATTGCTCTTTTGTGTTAAAGCAACATCTTGGTCCCAATATTAAGAGCCAGAGCAAAACCCTCTCAAGGGATGGGCTGGACTGTGCAATTATGAAATTCCTACAGGAATTCTCACCTGTCAGGTTGGCTGATGGGCTGGGCTAGCACTGCTTTTGTACCTCATAGATCATTTGGCCTCAGTAGTGACATGGTGAAATTCTCATTATCCAGGCCAACGGGGAATCTTGTGAAGTGGAATGACAGGGAACCTCCACAACTTGTAGAAATGAGTCCCATAAGCTCATAATCTAGTTGGTACAAAAAAACAAAAAAAAAGTTGCATGAATTTGAAGCTTTCCTTTTTTGCCCTCTCTAATTTCACTGTATATCCCCTGCTTTTCTACAAGAGAAAAGAAAGCTATAGCAATTAACTGATGTTAATGAATTTGAGAAGGAATATGAGAATCCACTGCATGCCCCTGTATCTCTTCATGAATCTCTGTCCTGTTCCACCATTCTGGTCCCTTCTCTAAATTTAACCACCTCAGACATTCCAAAGTCTTGTCATATATTTACTGTGATAACTGTCTTGGCCACTCCCACATCCATGCAAGTGGGGATGGCTTTGCTGCCAGATGTAATCATGAGGGGATAACTTTAATCTTGATGAGAACTAAAAGCTGGACATTGAGGAGGAGGATATTTCAAGGCTCAGGCACTGAAAACAGTGACAAAATTTGGCTCCATTGTACTTTCTTATTATGTGTGTTCAAAAGAGGAAAAATACTTGCATTTTATTATCAATCCAGCAATCTAAACTGAGAAGGAAGTAATTATACATGAAAGAGATACAGTCTTTTGTAATAACACTTTTAAAGTATCAGTTTCATTCTATCATAATATTTTTATGATTAGATTTACCTTCTAATATTTTAATAACTTTGCTATGAAGTAAGGAAGTCCTTTGTAGCTTATCTCAGAAGCCTGTCTAGGACGTCGCACTTAATGAGGTTTATAATTCAATATGTCCACATCTGCATCTTTAATAATGCCTAACATTTAATCTTCATTGCACCACTTGAATCAAAAGATCTAAAATTAAACCTACTGCAGCTTAATCTAATAATAAACATGCATGACATTTTGTGCAAAATGTGTGCCTGATCAGCACGGTGCACTCTTACAATTGTATCAGATGGAGAAAAACAGAGTTTAATCAGCCAAAGGTAGATGGTGACATTTAACTCCCGCCAATGCATCTACTTTGGGAAGCTCTAAGATCCTGCCCCAGGAAGAGAGGGCTGATTGTTAGATCATTGCTAAATTTAGGTCAAAATCCCACTAGTTAGGACAGCATTTACACATACCATTAACTAGTGGTGGGATTTTAAGACCCTTGAATTCCAGACAGGTAATTTTGGTACCTTGAACAGGAGCTGTGGCTCTGTATGGAGTCAGTGGCAAGGTGCCCCTATTTTCCCTCATAATTAACTGGAGGGTGTGAGATCCAGAGGCACCTGAATTTTCTTTGGCCTGTCACTCCTGCAGTGCAAGCATCCTCCCCACCTCAGCTCCCCCTCACCCTTGTAAGGTGTTCTGATCCTGCTGGGACCACGTTTTCCCATTCTCAGGTGGGAACGGGAATCTCTCTGGATCATAGGAATAGAATTCCAGCCACAGCCATGACATTTGGCGGGGTTTGGTAGCCATGGCAGTAGGGTTGTGCTCCTCCACTAAAGAATGAGAAACTGCATCTGCGATGTAGATGGGTGTTTTTGTGCCCAGAAGGAATTTTGGATGATAAAGCCCCCGTGAATTGATGGGATTTGCACAGGGAGCCAGAGCAGAGGCCAACATCTGCAGAGGTTTTTGTGGGCTCAGGGCTTTGCATGGACCTGTGGGTTGCTGTTGTTTCTTCTCAAGCAGACATTGCTCTGTGATCAGGTGCTGTGCTTTGGGGGCTACAACAATTCTGCCTTGTGACTGGGACATTTATCTCTGCTGGAAGTGAGACAAACAAGCTGGAAAGACAACATAGCACATAGAGGCAACAGCTTGGAAAACAGGCAGTGTTGGAATTGTCTAGAATCTGTTCAGGTGAAATGATGAATCTGTGAAAGCTGAGCCCAGGTATTTAATGAGTAGCTAAAACTTCTCATTTATCCTCTCATTTATTCTTAGGTCAGCTACACTCATAATCACTGTTTAAATTCATTACAGGTGTAAAAATTAGCAGAGTCTGTAAAACATTAGAACTTATATTAGACATTGATTTAAGGGGCTCTGACTGTGGAACTGTAGAGCAGTCAATATCTTTTTAAAAAAATGTATTTTGAGGCTAGAATGGTGAGCAACAGTGTCTCTTCTTCACCTGAGACACCTGTGTGATAATCACAGGAAGTCCTCATGACAAGTAAAAAGGCAGCTCTTCACCAAGATCTGATCAGGAGAGTTTGAAATTAGCTGGGTCAGGATAAGATGCTTTAGAGGAGAAGAAAGACTGGGGAAAACTCTGCTGGGCTGTAGAGTTGCCTGTTGAACCCTCACAACTCAACTGGACTCCATCTGACTTGAATTAAAGAAGGGATGATCAAAGTCTACAAATCTCCCTGATCTCTATCAGCATGGAAAACTAAAGGTAAAAATTCTCAGTATCCTTCTGTTCCTTTGAAGTCAATAGTGAGGTCTGTGCAGTGTGTGAGGACACAAGTGACATTTGGGCAGCTGCAGGTTTACGATAATTTTGATGTAATGTTATACAAGTGGAGGGAGAAAAGCTGCATCTTGAAATTATAACTTTGCAGCTGTGGGTCCCTTCTCCCCCCCCAGACTGGTTTTATCTTTGGGATTTGCTTTGTCTTATGGTGATGCTCTAGGCACAATTACATCTAGTGAGTCAGGGGTAACCATTGTCTGAGTTTTTCTTCAGCTGTAAATCACAAACTATTCCATTTTTGTGCAACCATTTCCCCTCCTGCCTTCCTTGCATACTAGTGAGGTGAGCTGGAGACTTGCTTGATAAAAACATCCTGAACTAAACCAGCTGGAAATAGAGAGTATAATAAGCCAGCCTGCTGTCAGCCCTCATCTATTTTTGTTTGATCAGTATCTGATGGTGATTGAAAGGCTGACTCTCAGCGTTAACCACCTTGAGGCCAACCTTGAAATCGTGTCACATTTGGCTACTCGACAGCATCTGAAACATAATGTTAGATCTAGAGCACACACAGTGAAAAAAAATAGAAATAGAAAGCTGGCATCTTGCTACGCTGTGCTGCAGAGGAAAAGCAACACGGAAAGAATCTGACAGACGTGCAAGGAAATGGAAATGCCGCAAGGCAAGAGAGGAGCAGGTCCATGTGCATTAGCAGCTCTGGGCAGGACGAGGCAGGGACTTCCCCAGGGTCCAGGCTGGCTTCATATCTAACTGCTGTTGCAAAATAGTGTCCCTCCCCAGCAGGGAGGAGCTGTGTGAGAGCAGCTTTGCCTGTGTATGGCCCAGGAGGGCTGAAATCAGAGCAGTTCCAGGAGCTAACAGGCTCTTGATTGCTGGAGATTGGATTAGGGTTAGGGAAGGGATGGACAGTGTTGGTTAGTCATGTGTAGGATGCTTTTATAGGACACTTGAGCAGGGAAAACAAAATAAATTTTGATTACGTCGAATAAAGTCAGGAAAAAGTGACAGTGGCAGGTCTGCTACAGAGGAGAGAGCATTGGTTGTTTTCATTTCAGTTTCTGCTTTCTGACTGACAGCCACAAATAACTGCTGTGAGGCCAAAAGATACAGATCTTCAAATCATACCTCCCTGAAAAGAAGGGAGGGGTGCTTTCAGGGGATGTGTAACTGAGGCTAACAGCAACAAACCATGACATTGAGCTCCAGAAGGCAGAGTTAGCAAAGTCAATGCACCTGCTGAAAAGACTGATGGCTCAGCCCAGACACCAGGAATAGACAGAGAAGGGTTGTGTGTGAATAGGTCTCACTTTATCTGCACTGGAAATGCAAATAGGAGCTTGCTTGTGTTGCCACAGGTATAAGAGATGTCATGGGGATTACATAAAACGTGTCTTGACTCTGGGTCAGTGTGCTGTATTTGATGCAGGGTTGCATTTGAGATGCTCTCAAAATAGCATGATAAAAAAATAGTGTGCTGCTATCACAATAAGATATATCAAAGAGGTCTAAGCACAGGCCCTGCTGGGAAATAAAGGACTTTGTAAAACCAAAGTTGCAGCTGATACAGAAATTGTTTGCTTTTCCAAAAGATTTTAACATCATTCCTATACTGGTTTCTCACGAGGTGCTGAGGCCAGTCTCCTCTGGTATGTAATCCATAACATACCAGTGGGGCTTTCTAATGCCCTTCGGAAAGGGAAGGATTTTTCCCTTAAATGGAAAATCCATAGAAAACCATTGTGATCAATGATGAATACTTTCTGTACAGGCAGCCTTTCTCTCTTGGTGTTTGTTTGAGATTTTCTTTTATTTTCTTAGGAAGCAAAGCTCCTTTCAGCTTCCTGACTGAGAGAGGGGCTGTGTTTTCACCTGCACTGTGCATCCAACCAGACTCCCCTTTGGATGGGGGGATGAGAGGCTGCACACAGCTGGGCAGGGCTTTCTGCCTGGCCATGCACAGGGGCTGAGCTGTGCCCCAGGAGATCAATATTTGCCATTGGACACGCTGGTGTGGCCACACGGCTGCTGGGGAGCAGGTGGGGCTGCAGGGAGGGGAGCTTTAACAAACAATTGGACAAGGAGAGCTTTAGAGGGCAAGGAGGACTTGCCCTTCATCCTGTTTGTCCCTGGAGTTCAGAGCTTGTCTGAAACAGGCTGAGCCTCAAACATGACCTTCAACTCCTTGGTGCCACAGGGCAGCCAGGGGAGGGATGGGAAAGGTGAGGCTGGGACTTCTGCTTTATTTTCACTATTGCAGTAAAATGTTAATGTCAGTACCAAGCCCTGACAGCTTCGGGGTTGTCAGAAGCACTCGGTGCCTGTGCTGCTTTAGGGGCAGGGCTGGGTGGCTCCCCAAGCCCCACCTCTGTGCCAGGTGAGGGTGACAAGCCAGGACATTTGCACATAACAAACCTCCCACCCCACAGCTCTCTGCCTGTTTATCCCCACCAGCACTGCCTGGCGTTTTTAGCTAATAGCTGCAGAAAAAGGAACGAAAGGCTCCCAATGGCTGTCAGTAAATTTATTTTGCAGTTAACAGCCTTTGTAGTGCACAGCCTAACTTTATCTCATTTCACTGTGGGTGTGCTGGAATAATTGCTCAAGTATTTTGTTAAAAAGAAAAGCTCTCCACATTTCCATTAACTCCCGGCATGGTGTCTGTCTCACTTGGCTGCACTAGGTACCATTTACAGTTCAATTTCACAGTCATGATGGACTGAAACATATAAACCTGCTTTCTCTCCACTCCACTACTCACATGCCTTAATAAACAGAGAGATTCATAAGGTCTGTTACTTTTATTTTTCCTTTGCAAGTCTATTTTTATGAATTAAATCTTGAGCTTTTTTTTTTCCTTGTGAAAACCAAACTGCCAGAGGAATAAATACAGTGTTATCTTATTCAGTAGGGTGTAATAAGCTACTATTTTAGGCTAGCAAGCCCGGCATACTGGAGTTGTTGCAAGCTAAAAAGACAAAAAAAATCCAGCAACAAAGAATAGCATTGTATGATGTCAATCTACAGTATGCATGTGTTTATATAATCACATTGGAATTCACTTTGAACTTTAGCCTGGAAAATTTACTTAGAGGGGGGAAGGGGAAAGGATTTGAGTATCTAAGCACCAGAATAGCTAAGACAAAGTAGAAAAACTGTGTGGTTGGTTGTGGAGCAGAACCACGTGAAAATGCAAAGAATCCCTTTTGTAACGGGTAGAGACAAGTAAGCCACTTGATCATTATGGTATGAGATAAGTATACAAGCCACGGGAAATGCTGTGTTATTCACATTCCTCTCTTATTGTTTTTCCAAGGGTGGGTAATTTTTTTGCCTTTTTAAGGAACTTTTTTTGTACACGACTTTTTTCTCGCTCCGGTTTCATAATCTGAGTTCTCTATGGAAAAAGAAAGGACAGTCGTAACTCCCATTGCAAGAGAGAAGACAGGGGTGAGAGATCAGAACGCCACACTGTCCTTTCCTCTGTGGCTTCTTTTTTGGTGAAGCAAGAAAAAAAATCTCAACACAAACCCATATTTGACCACAGCTTTTATTAGCCCTTATTCACACTGATTGAGGAGCAGTTGACCAGTCCTAGGTTCAGTAGAGCTACCCACAAAAATCCTTCTCTCTGTAGGGTCTGTCCCACCTGGTCCTTTGCAAAACTGGATGGAGCAGCCTTTACCTGTCAAGAGCATGTGAGAGAAGCATTCTGATGTCTTAACCATGTTTTTAAAAGTGTTTAATACTCAGCAACTTTTTTTTTGGGTTACTTTGGCCAGAATAACAAAAGACCTTAACTTAGCTGGTTGCTAAGTCATTTAGAAAATTCTCTTGCTTTTGTTGATGACATGGAAGCAGAGCCTGCTTCAGAAACTCCCCCAGAAATGTTTGATAAAACGGATTACATAGTTTTGCATGTTGCCTTTATTTTTTTTCTATATTATGGCATACCCTGTGACAGTGGTATGGCCACATCTTGGATCATACATGGCCCATTCTTCACTTGTGATCAAGGAAAATCTTAATGTGATCAACAATAATTCAACCTACAGAAGGTATTGGTTATGGGCTGGTGGGTTTATCATCTCTTTCTGCAGACTTAAATTCTTAGGATTTAATCACTAGTGTCAGAACAACTTTGCAGCCTGCCTCTCCCCTTTAAAAGCTGCTTTTTCAATGTATGTTTTCAAGAAAAGACAATATTTGGGATTGCATTTCCTATTTAGACATTAAAAAGTATGGGGTTCTTATTTCTTAGTAAATGCCACCTGTCCTAAAAGGCAATTGGATGACTTTTGTGATAAACCACCTGTGCTGTATAAAGGCACCATGATTCATCTGCAGACCTAGCTGTGGTGATAATAAAGCTTTTTCTAGTCAGTAGTTAAGATAATTTAATTACTTTATTTGAGCTGGAAGACATAAGCATGTAGAAACTTCCTCTAAGTGACTCACAGACTGTTTGGAAATTCACCATGACAGCCAGCATTTGCTTTTAAGTTTACTCTCCCTCCTGTTTTATTCAGCTTTAGCAAGAGCTGTTAGGATGTGTGGGCCCAGAGCAGCCCTTTGCATCTTTCCTGAGATGGGGATCTAGGAGAGAGACAAAGCAGGGTGACATTAGGTCCTGTGTCCCAAATCACACAGCCTGCAGAGACGTGATGGGGTGGAGAGGATGAAGAAATCATACAGCCCTTTCTTGCTGATTGCTTCCCTCTGAGCCTTTTGAATGCTCTCTGGGAAGCAAAGACACATGAAGAAGAGGAGGCTGATCCTAGAAAAACTGGATTCACCCTTCCAGCAGTCACAGAGGTCTGTACTCAACACCTCAGTCTCCTGCTGGCACCCTCTGAAATCCCCCTGACCCACTGCATCAAGTGATCAAATACAAGATGGGAAATGCTGAAAGGCTGTGGAAATCCTCAGTGGCTGTGTTTGTAGGCAATGGCCTGAATCCATGCATGACTCCTGTGGTCAGTTGTCTTGGAACAGCAGATTCCCTGTGCTCCTGAGACAGAGACCTGCAGGAGTGCCTGAGCATTTCTGGCCCCGCTGGGCTTTGGCTCAAATCCACATTTCTATGACACTGCATTAGATTTTATACACTGAGAAGCTCAAGACAGATGTTGATTGGCTGGTTGCTTACATCTGTGCTCCACAAATGTGGAAGTGAAGCACGTTTGTTATCTCAATGCAACACCAGAAATTAAACAAGGCATCACTCTGTGTCATTAGACCTTGTTATTCTGTGTATTTCATCACCATTTACCTGAAGCAATTTCTGCAGCCAATGAGTTTTCTTCATTTGCTTCCTTCCAGGCTGCTGACATGCTTCACTTATGAATTTTGTAAAAAAAAAGCCTTTAACCTCATGGATCTTGCAATATTCTTGATTTCATTTGCAGTCAGTAGCAACTTAATCCTTCTCTTTGTGATTTTTGTTGTCTTTGTGATTCTTGTTCTCCACTTGGAGCCCTCAGAGCCTGCAGGGTTTTGGGATACCTGAACCTAGAGCCATATATTTTGCTGTCCTCTAATAATTCCTGGGTTGAGTTTTCTAGTCTTTCATCCACTTTTGCTCAGGTTTTATGAAATTAATTTATCAAGTTCAGTTGGGTCCTGCAGACCTTTCCAAGACCTCTGTTAAAATAGTATGTTGTTTTTTCTGAGTCCTGCCCTAAACCCAGCCTGTTTATTTGTAGTTATTTTTTTCACCTTCCCCTTGATTCCTCTTCTTTCTCTTCATTATTTACTCTGTTTTTACTTTCATTCTTGAGGAATTGGTCTGTACAGTTCTTTAGCTGTGGATTCCCTACCTGCTTGTAGCATGTGTTTCCAATGCTATTTTTAAAATTGTTTTTCTCAAAACCATGAGACTTTTGACTCCTTAGTCTAAAAAGATCAACCAAAACCCACAACCAATAAGCACATGAAAGACAACAATGAACCCTGCTCCTGCTCTCTTCTATTTGAACTGGGAAGCTTTTCTGGGGTTCTTTCATCTGGTGTGGTCTGGGTTCTTCAGAACAATCTTTCTGTTCTTATTTTTCCTGCTCAACTTGAGCTGTTTTTTGCAACCAGTCTCTTCACCTCAACCTCCTCACCCTTCTCATGCTTATGTGCATAAACTGATGTTCACAGGGAGTCCCCCAAATGCTGGCTTAGTGTCTGATCAAAAACCATGTCAGAACAAATAAAAGAGTTGATGCAAGAAAGGATTAGTAATGGACACAAAGTAAAGTTTTAGTGTGCCCCTCTGCTAAGAGTGCCTCCAAGAGCATCCTTAGGAACATTATTTTTGTTCCCTCTGTTTTTTTATCAGACTGCCTGGATTTTTCTGGCTTCTGCCTTTATGCTGACAAGGATGACAGGAAACAATAGGACCTGTGTGTAATAGCCTGTGTTTCTGGTCTAGATTCCTTGCCAAAATAGCTACACTTAGCACTTGCACAGCTCTTTTCATCTTCAAAGCCTTTCACAGATCCAGTGTAAACAGCCAGAGTTCCACTGATTTTGGTGGCAAAGAGCTTAGTAGCCTTCAGAAAAGGATTATGCATTTGCATGGAAAGTGGGAATATCATCTGCTGCTCTGCTAGCTCAAATTCTATAACGGTATCAAGCTTCAAGCAGGAAAGTGTTATTAGCTGAATGAGGTTTAGTAACTTTCCTTGTGATCAACATGCATATTCCTGGCTATACTTTCATTGGATGAATCCAGGATTGATTATTGAATCAATCCTTTAGTGTGTTTACAAGAAATGCAACTGCTGAGACCAACAGTATTTTTGAGTGCAATTGATTTTGATATTTTATCAAGCCCTGTTACCTGTATGTCCTAATGCTTATGCCACACATGTGTGCAGGAATTGCCTTGGCAGGGTTTTTTTCCATGTATTAATATCATTGACTTTGTGATGTTTCAGAGTATTTAGCAAATAAGACACTTTATTTCACTAGAACATCTTATGCTATAAATAGCATATCCAAAGTATCTCCTAAATATATATTTATATACATAAGTATATAAAATATAATAAATATAAAATTATATATTTATTATAATTAATAAAATAAACAAAAAGGTAATTTTAATATTTTTAATAGATAAATATAAAATTATATATATAGATATGTAAAATATATCTTAAATATGTTGCTGTATTTAATTTGGGGTGCACTTAAGAGGTACACCCTGCTCCTTCCCCATGCCCCTTTGAAGAACCAGGTCTATCTAGCCTGGGATGATGTTTATCTAGTATTTTTGTCAATTATGTTCTGTTTTTACCTGTTTAGAGGCCAATTCCCAGTTTGCTTATAGTCAGGTGACTCTGCTTCTATAGTGAAAATTAAACCCATTGTTTCCAGCTTTCCCTGTAATTTATGTTTGTCTATACTTCTTATGATTCTCATTGATCTCTGAAGCATCTCTAAATTTTCTATATTTTTCTTAGTGAGATGCTCAGGCCCAGTTGCAATATCCCAGCTGAGATCCCTGAGCTGTGTGCAGAGCAGAATGTCCAGCTCCCATGTCTAGTACACAACAATCTGCCATCCTCGTGTGTCCAGTGTGATGGGGGCTGTTTGGATAATCTGTAATAAACTCCATTTCTGCAGTGATTTTGCTGAACCAGTGACCCCTGACTCATGCTTTTGTGTTTGATTTCTATTTGAGCCTTTACTGAATTTTATTGTGTTGGTGTCTCACCATTACTTAAGAACTGGTGCCCATTTGTATTCTGAGTTTATTAGCAGCAGGAACAAACTCTCCCTGTAGTGGAAATAAGAGTTCCTCCTCAAAACCTGTTTGGGAAGGGATGGATGAGTTGGGGTGAAACTGTTTCAATGGCTGGAATTGCTTTTCCAACTTCCCTGTTAGAACTGCTCTTCCAACTTTGTCAGGTACTGCAAAAACTTGGGTCAGAAAGGTTTTTATGGCATGGACTTATTGAGATGAAAAATATCAGCACTGACTCTGAAAAGAGGGCTACTGCTATACCCATCCTTTACTTGGCTTTCTGCCAATCTGGACATGAGATTCTTGAACCCAACCTTCAGGTGGATGTCCAGTCTCCTCCCAGAGCCCCGGTATGTAAATATAGATGTATGACTGTTTTATTTTTGCATGTGGAAAAATAAGTATGGATTAAGCTGAATTATACTCTCTGCTCTGGGAACACCATGCAGCAAAGCCAGGATTTTAAACCACTCTTTCAAAGTTATGAGCAGGTACTAGCCTGTTCCTCCCACCTGAAGAGAAATCACCTCTATAACCTCTGGAAATATGAAAGATGGTGAATTGAATTAAACACTCATCTTTTCCAGTGACTCATCTGCTTTTTAGTGCCAGTGGATGGACAATGCCATCATTTCTCTTTGAAGAAGCAGTTTAGAGTAATTTCCTTTTAATTTTTCACCTGTGAATTCTGCAGGTCTCTAACCAAAGTATTCTTCAGAGGCCAATTCAGCAAAGCTGACCTGGCTGCAGTGTCCCCAGAGCAAGTCCTGCTCCTGGGGAAACACTGTCATTGCTACTGCTGTAGTTCATCTGCAGCAGACCAGGGAGAAAGAGCAGTAAAAATGTCTTTAAATGTCTGTATAGGCATCATTCCTGCTGCTGGGAGGATGAAGTAACAAGCCTGCATCAAAGGGAGATGTCCTGAAAAACATCACTGTAAAGCACAAGCCTGTTAGTGCCTTTTTTGTGAACATATTGTTCCCAGTCAAGTATTTCACTGCTGCCTTAAAAATGCAGAGTGCAGAAGGATTTAGAATTAGTCCCATCCTCTCCTTTGCAATGAATATTCACCTGTTTTCAGCTGTACATCTCCCTTCTGAAGTAACATCTGAGGACTTCATTCCTCCTGCATCCTTCAGGATTCCTCTTCAGTCTGTCATTCTCTACTCTTAAATATCTGACACTGACTTTCTGCTGTCTGGTTCTTGTATCCTTCATAAAATCAGACTCATGTCTCCCAATCCTTTTTCATTATTTGCTGCTGCCCATCCAGTGCTTTGTTTTGTCATAATTTCTTCTTTCAGCTGTCTGTTCTCTACCTAGGCCAATAGAATTTACCTGAATCCTCGGGTAGCTTTGAACATTACTTTTCCTCCCTTTCACTTTCATTTAAATGTATTGTATTCCCAAAAAGCCCCAAACTTGCCATAACAATTATTTCCTAGTGAGACTGAAGGAGATACTTGCAAATACTTTCAAACTGCTGCATTCCTCATTCCTAGCATCCCATATTCCCTCCCCTCTGGTTATCATGGGCTGTGAATAACCTTCCTTTCTGCCCTGGACACCACTCTGAAGTAAAATCCTCTCAGCTTTGATTTCCACATGCTGCATTTGCTGCTGCACTTCCCTCCAGGACGCTGCCAAAGGGAGTTCTAACCCTGTTTTAGGGGGCTGTTGTGATGGGTGTGTGTTTTTTCCTGTTTCTGCCAGCACAGGAGTCTCTGCTGTTCTTGAGCTGCCTCCAGCAGCATCCCAGCACCTGGAGCCCCCCTGCCCTGCCTGTCCTGTGTCCCGTGGGGCAGCAGCTTCTGGGTGGCTCTCACAGGCTCTGTCACCCAGCCCAGCATGTCCATGCCCATCTGGTGATTCTGTCCTGGCACCAGGGAAAGTTGCGGCTGTGAAAAGCCTAATCAGGGAGAGAAGGATGAAAATATGTTAATGATATTTAAACCTGCAGTACTTTTAGCTAAAACAGTCCAGCTTTGCTGGTTCTGCAAAGCTTTGTCTTTGTATGGTGGGGAACCATTGGTGTGAACCAGCTCTGTAACCTGCACTTAAAGCTTATCTGTAAAATACAAACCTGATAAAAACAGGAGCCCTTCAGACTCTGCTGGATGTATAAAGAAATGCTCTGTGGTATATTTGGGATTAAATCCTTTAATAGTCGTAATTCTTTCATTAAAACACAAAGCATTTTACTTTATATTGGAATATGTCCAGAAAGACTGTTTAGTAGAATAGGTTAACAACTTGGATACTACTTTAAATATTTAGATTTTCATCCAGTATCCCAAACCCAGGCTCATAAGGGAACAAAGAACCTCTTTCCAGATCCAGTGTACTACGATATTGATTGCAGGACTCCAGCTGCATGGAAATAATGCAATGTACCACAAATATATCAGATGTTGAATCAGCTGGGTAATTTTTTATTGCTTTTGTGAAAATGCATCTGTTTTGATGCAGATGTTGCTGCCCAATGCAAGACCAAAGTGAATAATATCTTCATGCCTCCTGGTAGTAATATCTAAATACTCTAGATTATTTTTTTTTCCTCTTTTGAGACTATTATCTTTCATTCTGTCTGGAGCAGTATTATTTTGTGCATCTGTCGCTGATAGTGATGTACTAGGAGGAAGGGTGAACATAATCATTTAGTTATGAGACACTGAATAAAACAAATGATCTCTTCACAGATTCATAGTATTTAAGTCCTGAAGGGATTGTTGCATTTAGCCTGACCTTCTCTGCATTACATCTTTATAAAGCCAGAGCTGTCTAATAATTTTTGAGGCCCATGTTGCATACAATTATCAGTCTCCTGGATAAATACCAGCTGTTGGGATCCTTCCAGCTATGCCTTTTCCTGAAAAGCCTTCTCTATAATAAAAGGGGACTGATTATGCTCTTTCTGAAAGAAAATTGTGCTACAGGAGCCAGGAATGTAAGAAGGAGCTTCAGATCCAGGAAGAATGAGGGTTTCTGGCACAGCTCTGAAAGTAGTAAGGATGGGTGTTGAAATGAAAGGATTCCCCAATCTGGCAGCCAGCTTCTTCCATTTCAGAGTGGGGGAATCACGGGAAGATCAGAGACAAGGGCCCCAGAACAGGAAACTTTTCCCTCAGTTTGCAGCAGCAGAGGAAGGATGCTGTGTGTAAAGGAGCAGGAACATTTGTCCCTATCACAGTAAAAGGGGCCTACTTTTTTCCTTTTTTTTCTTTTTTTTGGTTCCTGTGCATATTGTCTCAACAATGAGCAGCTTACCCACAACCACAGCAATCAGCAGCCAGGGGTTGGTGATGGGTTTTCTAATCACCAAGGGTTATAAACATCCTACAATGAGACTGGATTTGTAGGGTTTCTACCTGTTTGTGATGGTTAATCCTNCCTGCAAAATGAACTTCCCTTTTCACTCTGCAGAGAGCATGAACTGTGTCAGCAACTGCACTGTGGCATCTCTCATTTCTGAGTGCTGTTGCCCTAGAAAAATGGGCACAAGGTAACCTTTGTCCTGTGTTTTTTGTACGTGCCCGCAAGGCTGTAACAAGCTTTCCTGAGAAAATTGTCTCTCCCCCTTTCTTTTGTGTGACTCAACACATACCAGATGGAAGCCCAGGTGTGGAGCCTGAGTGTGGCTGCCCAGCCTTCTGATGGTTTCTCTCCTCCAGTCTTTTTTTCTTGTTCTTCCTTTTTTCTTTTTTTTTATTTTTATTTATTTTTTATTAATTAATTCCGTATTTGGTTGGGGCTCTTGTCACTTCTGAGTGAAATGCTTTCGACCTGATCTTGAATCTCTCCCTGGGAAAAAGGTACTCAGGAGAAAAATAACTTCCTTCTCATTTTGACACGGCCTTCTATACAGCCTGAATATCAGGAAAGCCATTTATAGAGCATGTACAGTAATTGCATGCTTAATATTTCATCAGCTGCATTAAGAGTAATGTCACTAAAACCAGGTATAGATTTAAAAGGATCTCTTTTGATTAAAAGTGACTTTAGAGCTTTTTGTGTGTAATAATAGCAGCAGGATGTATTGTCATAGATGTTGCTATGGGGTTCTGAATTTAATAATTCAACACACATAGACACACACAGAGATTTGCATTGAGATTTTTGGACAAAGCATATGCTCCTATTTGGCAGTGATCCTGTAATTACACTAAGATTAGACTGGTGTGAAGTAGATTGCTGCAGCTTGAGCCACACTCCTCTTTCACTGCCAAGAGATTGCAACATTCTTGGGTAGTGCAAACACCACACTTTCATTGCCATGCTCCAGTTGACAGCTGTAGGAAACAAAGATTAGAATCCAGAGTGGTTTCCTAACAGCCTTCCTTTAGCCTCTGGTGGTAGAATGTCATACAATATTTGGATTTGAGGTAGAAAGGTTTTCTTTGAAACAGTTCTTCAATTCACTGGAATTCTACTGCACCATCTCAGCTACTGAGAACAAAGATCTACTGCCAGCTGTCAGTGAGGCTGAAGCCCTTCAAACATGGAAACTAAAAGAAGGAATTTATTGGATATGTCTTAATAATAAATCTTTTGAACTTCACTTGTCTTAGAAGTGAGAAATAATCTTTGCAAGATCTTGTGTTAAACGTAAAGGGGAATCCCTCAATAGCAAGTGTCAGTGGTCTTCTTCAGAAACACCCTTGCTATTTGTAACTTCTTTTTATTATTAAGTTAATAGTTTTGCTAAATGTTAGTAATGGATCCACTGGGTTTTTTGGCCAATGATGAGGAACTTTTTTTTAATGCCTATGTTTCACTGATGACAAATTTCACTCTTTTTCCAAGTTATCATCAGAGCAGGTTTCATAGGTATCTTCTTCCAGCTAGGCCATGTGTGCATTTTGAGTTGTGCAGCCTGAATTTCCATCAGCTACCAGAACTCATTACTGCAGGCACAACTTGGGGCAGGCCAAAATGCTGCAATTTGAACACTCCAGGCACAGCTGTAGTAAAAACTGAAGACATCTTAAGAAATTTGGGAGGTGTTCCTAAACTGTGATGAAACCTGCCAGAGGAAGATTTTATTTTGCACCATTGGAACTTCAGTTTACCAGTGCTCTAAATCAAATATGTATATGTATATATACACACACATATACATACATACCCAAAAATTATATAGTCCTTTTGAGGTTAGGAAAAGAGAAATTATTGCATGGAGAATATCCTGCCTTCAAAATGAGCACACCAAGTGTGGCAAACCATCCCTCATTTTCTGGATCAACCACATGGAATGGTAACATCAGGCATGCACAGTCACTCTACATCTGCTCTAACTTCCACAGGTGAGGAAGATTTATGCATCTGACTAAAATGGAGCTCAGCTTTACTGCTTACTTACAAATTGAACTGTAATTAGCTGTTTTATAAATGCCATCCTCCATGTAGAGGTAGTGGAGTGAGGAATACATCACTCTGATACTTCTGGCTCTACTAATTCTGCTGGGGTGAGAGCAAATACACGGCAGATTCCTTTGGAGCTTGTGTTTCCTCTCCACCCTGCTTGTGGGACAGTGATTTCATGGCCAGCACTCACACAGCAAAGCCAGCAGGGTATGGCAGAAATGAATTCCCAGGTGCCAGTGAGGTGCCAGGTATATTTCTGGGTGTAGAATTAACTTAAACCTATATTTTAACCTAACTTAAATGCTTTCCTGCAGGAATGAACTCTCCTCCCTTTTTCTTACACATGTCAGTAAGCTGTTCCTCTTCAGCTGGGTGCAACTGCCCTTTTCCTGTTTTTTATTTGTACTGGCCTAAACATCTTCAGTTGACTACAGCAGCTCTTTCTACTAAAGATCTTTCTTATTTTTCCTAAATTATTGGAAACTTAGGGGGTTTGTGTTTGGTAGTGGATAACTCCAGATATATTTTCTAAGTTAATACCTGCTTTCATAGTATTTCAGTATAATGAATATAAATGGAGTTACACCCCATACAACAAAGTAGTGTTGGAGGTTTCTCATTTGAAGCTGGCAGAAAACTTTCATTGAAAGATCAGTTAAAAAGAGACAGTCGTGGCTAATTCCATCCTTGGAGAATATTTATCTAATGAAGCTCTTATAGGAATTCTAGTTTTTTGTTCAATACCAGGCATACTTACATGGAAGCCAAATCATCATAGTGATATTAACAGGTGTAGTTACTTAACTCAGCCTAATGCTATCTTTACATTGTAAAACCAGACCTAGCTCTTGGTTCTACAACAGCACTTTAATGAACACAAATCAATTGCTGTTATTGCTGATCTGCAGACTGCAATTAAGCAACTGGTCACTAAAAGGTCAGAAATACTTACTGCTGGGAAAGCAATCTCTATCTTGTCATCTGCCTTTTAGCACTGATTTTAGTACCAGTGTTTAAAAGAGAAATAAATCATAAGACCCTTCAATAATTAATGGCTTTGCCTTTTATTTTTTCTGTGTGGCATTAATATGGTAGCTTCATCTCAGGCTTTCTGGAATTTCAGCAAATGCTCTGTTTAATGAGGGGATGAGTTTAGATGCTCCAAAGGATTTGGCTTCCAGCTCTGGGAGTTTTCCAAGCTGTAAACTGTTGATCACTCTTTCAGTCTCTGCTTGAGGTATTGGCTCCTCAAATCTAATTACATCTCTTTGTGATAGAACTCCCTGATGTGCAAATTTAAATAGTTTGCATCTGCTCTGTAGGACTAATGTATTTCTCTATGGCTAATTTGGTCGAGAAATCCTGAAAAGTGGATTTAGTGGATCTAGGGTCACTATAGACTCTCCTTTGGATAAACCACTTTCTGGTAATCTTTGTAAACAATGTGTCAGTACTTCCTGTTTCATAAAGGATTGTTTCAATTAATTTTTTGGTGCTGCTTTTTCTCCTTCAGTAGTATATTCATTTCTCCTCTACGATTCCCTAATTTCTCCATACCTTCCTGAATCCATGAGAGGATCCCATCTTTGTACTACAGAGAAGAGACCTGGAGGTTTTCCTCTCTCTTTTTTCTTCTTTTTCTCTCTAGCCTTACTATGCAACTTTGCAACTTTCCTTACCAGCTGCATCTGCCACTCCCCATGGGTTGACTTGTACCTTCTGCCTTGTTTTGCTTCTACCTTCAATCACTCCTTTGAGTTTTAAATTCTTTTTCCTGAGAGTTTCCTGGCTTAGTAAAACTCAGCAAACCTGACTTTGGGTACTATCCTGACGTTTGGAATTCCATGTGCTTTGCCAGGCAGGATTGGGCTCAGTCACACCTGCAGAGTTTGTCTGACTGTGGCAAAAGGGATGTTTTGGGGATTCTCATGGGAGTACCCAAGGCACAGGGAAAAAGAATGGTTTAAATCCTGCCCACACAAATCCAGACTCAGAATGGCACTGGGGAGTTAGGAGAGAGACACTACTGATTCCTCTTAGAAATCATGAGATCCATGTGCAGTGGCAGCCACAGGATCCAGCTCAGACTCAGGAAGGATGCTGAGAACAAAGCTTTGGGACTTGTTTGTCTGCTGAAAAGATATAATTAAAGTTAGTAAAGCCATTTATTAGATGGACTAGGAAGTGTTTCTCACAAAATTCTGAACTGCTTCTGGGTGGAGGAACTTTTTGAAACTGGTAGGAAATAAGTATCTGATAGGTGAAAGAAATTAATGTTTCTCATAGTAGGCAGTGACTCTCTGGGCTGTGTTTTCCCAGGAGATTCAGAATGGAACTAAACATATTTATTTCATCCATCAGGTCAGAAGTGGATCTAAATACTGCAGGTAGAGCAGTGTTTTTCTGTGGCTCTACTGCAGTCATTACAGATCCTGGAGGATCAGGGACAACAGGCTGCAGGGAGTGGCCAGGCTCAGATGTTGTCCCTGAGCAGAGAGCCCTGGTCCAAGGCAGTGGGATTTCTAAGCTAGACCACAGCTGCAGTCTCTGGGGGTATTTCTTGCACATCCAGGCTGCACTGCTCCCACTGTTCAGGCACTAATCTGGCTTGTTGTGCCACAAAATCTTCCATCACTCAACTGCTGCTTTGTTGCAATTAAACCTCTGAGAAGCAGGGATCCCTCCTGTCCCCTTGCATGTTTTTCCCCATGTCTTGTGGAATACAGCCCATATTTTGGCTTGGGTCCTTAGGTGCCACTGTGATTTATACTGCTGATAAGGTTTATGGGCCATACAAATAAATTTATGTGCATGATACACATTAGTTCATTGCTGTCATTGAAATATCTGGACACAGGTGACTAATTTGAGGCAAGCAATGCAATTTGTGTGATTCAATCATTATAAGGAGAAAAAAGAATCAAGCCTGCCTGCCCTGTAAATGTCTTTTTGCTTACTTGTGTCAGCTCACTTCCCTTTTGGCATTTCCCTGTCATGGTGCCATTAATATCTCCATCCCCCCTGCATCCTTAATGATTTACTTGGTTGACCTGCATCATTTAAAATATTTTTTCATTATAGTGATTTTCTCATTTAGGTCCCTGGGAGATCTCGATATGTAATCAGTTTTCTCTAACAAATGACCTCCTTTAACTTCATTACTTCAGAATTAATTTACAAGCATCCAAGATATTGAATGACTCTGATTAGTAAAATATAGCAAAAAAAATTAAAGTTCTCTTTCATTTATGGCGAAGGCAAACATTAATTAAACCCTATATTTCTTTGCTGATTTTGTTCACACTTGACTTTAATAAAGAGGGGATGTTTGATGGGCTGTCAGTAGACATCAGATGAGGGTGGGATTTCAGGATTTCTGTGTGTGTGACACTTGGGGAGGGCTGGGGAGGACCTGCCCTGCTGCTCCTGCCTGTCAGCCTCAGCTCCTGGCTCCTCTGCCTTATCTCAGACCTATCTCAGACCTATCTCAGACCTATCTCAGGCTTATCTAAGACTTATCTCAGACTTATCTCAGCATCTCTCCTTCGAGGTGTGCAGGTTACTGACAGCACCAGCCGGGTGCCAGCCCCTCACACCTCGAGGCTCTGCAGGTTTCCATTTTCAGACCTGCTGCAGAGGATTTGTGGCATCTCTGTCCTGAATGGCAGCAAGGCTTTGCTCAGGGAATGATCCTTATTCCTGGAAAAATCCAGTTATTTGGGGAAGGCACCCACGGTGGGATGATTTGCCCCACTCCCCATCCTGCTGGTGTGCTGGAGCCTAAGGGGGATTAGATGGGGCCGATGGCCTTGTAAATAATTCTCCCCTATTCATAAGAGGAGAGTTTGTAGAAGGACTCAGGCAATCAGTTTACATCTCTTGAAGGAAAAGAAATTGAAAACACTGAAGCAATTTATTGCCTTTTAAATTTGGGGATGAGGGGGAAAGTAAGTAGCCCTAAAATTTAACTACCTGCAAAAACAAATAAAAAAACCCTGCAGTATTTCACAAAGTCACGATCCACTATGATTTTATATAAATGCATTTTCAATCTCATCGTGGAAAATATAAGTTGCTACTGCTTTCTGCTGAAGAACTTACCCATAAAACAACATATAACTGTGGATTCTGTGGTGTTTCTGGTATTTTTTTTTTCCTTCTTGCATTCTTACAATATTCATAAAACACTTAGACAGGATTGTTTTCCCTGACCTCATATTGCAGAATTTTAAGTTTTCAGTAAAATAAGGGTTTTGCCTGTGAGGCTTATACCTAATATTGGCTCATTTTGAACGTCTTTTTCCATTTAAATATTAGTCCAGGAAACCACAGTAATTGTAATCAAATGAGTATGCTCAATATACTGTAGCTTATAAGACTACAGGGTGGCTTTCTTGGTCTAATTCAAATGATCTTAGAAAACAGGAGAGATGATTGAGGGGCTCTTCTAAGAAGAGTCTTGCTCCTGGCAATATTTACCCTTAGGTAGATTAGAAAAATAGGAGATAGCATCTGAGAAGACAACTGAACCTCAAATGGGTTAACATCTGCTGATTACATGAAGGCAAAGCCACTGCCCTCAGAGTTGCAGAAAGCTGAATTTGCCCCCTCTGAGTGGCACAGCATTGCAGAAGGGCCCTGGAGATTCATTGTATGAAGAGAGTATAGGAAATACAACTTGAGCTTCATCCAGGCTATAAATCCTTCCTGTTTATTTTTCCCATTCAGGAAAAGTCACTCTCAGCCCAAAGCTTGTGTTGTCAAGCACTGGAACAGGTTGGCCAGGGCAGTGGTGGAGTCACCAGCCTTGGAGGGATTTAAAACATGTGCATATGTGGCTCTTGGGGACACAGTTTAGTGGTGGGCTCTATAATCTTGGGATTCTTTCTCAGCCTAAGCAACTCTGTGTTTCAACAATTCAGGATGGTTCAGGATGGACTGATGGCTCATTTGTGTAGGCAGACTGAATGCCTGGGCTGTTCTGGGGCAGATTCTGCTCTACAGGTACTCTGCAGTATTTTTTGTGTGCAGATAAATCCAATTTCTGAGACAGAGCAAACTTCTGGCATCATTGCTTAGAGAATGGCTTTGTTTCTATGTTGCAGCAGGTTCCCTGAAGCAGCTCTTGGGGATGGTGACCTGCTTGCCTGGAGAGTTGAGAGCTTGTCCATGTGAAAAATCACTACCAGCTACATCTAGGCCAGCCAACAATCCCCGTGTGGCTCTGTGAGCCACAGGATTCCCAAACCAACAGCAAAATATTTGTACATTTTGCCTAGAAACTACATTGTCTTTCCACCCTCCGAGGCTGCCCTGGATGGGATCTCAATGAATCTGCTTGTCCTCATCCCTGTGAGGAACACAAGGGGCTGAAGCTGGCCCTGCCTTAATCACAGATAAGTGAGAAAACTTTGTAACAGCTTAACCATAATCACATCTTTTTGTTCCTTCTTCGCACACAAGTTTCTCTGTTTTATTAGCTATTTATAAATACCTGATTAATTTATGCAGATGAGCTTGGTTATTATGGCTCTTGAGGCACTGCTGGTGCTCTAGGTGCTCTATGCTGGGCCTCTTGAGTCTCAGCAGAGAGGGGAATCAGATGTATTTTTCCTTTTAGGAATGCTCCAGCTGCTGTCTGTAGTTGTCAATGTAAATTTGAGCAGAGGTATTGCACTGACCCAATCCCATCTGCAGAGATCTTGGACTCACATTCATGACGCAGTTCTGTGCATCGGGAGGGTTTCAGCTCCAGGGCTGGATAATTTATGAGAGGATGGAGTTTTCCCCTTGTATAAATTCATTTGTGTTCGCTTCAAAGGCTGAAGGGAGCTTCCAGCCCAGGTGTGCTCTGTGCAGGGTGTGTTCACAGGGGTGAGCTTTACCCACCGTGACAGTGCCTGCAGAGCCCTGCTCAGATGATAACAGAAAATGACTGTGCAGAGCACTGCCTTTCTCCAGAGATGTGCTGAATGCCTGCTGCTCCAAGGACATGTGAATCCTTTTAGCCCACTGCAGGATAAAACCTTCAATATTTAAGACCCACTCTGGTGCTGCAGACTCCTAGCTGTAATGGGCTCTGCTGCTGTAACATGATGCAGCTCCACTGGCACCAACCCTTCCCCTGGGGCTGGAGCCCAGGGCTCAGGGGGACTGGAACAGGGCTGTGCTGATTTGCATGAGAATTTGGCTGTATAAGCTCACAAACCAACCTCTGTGATCTCTTATAAACCCTTGTTAGGGCACAGCTCAACATGAAATCAAACCAGTGTTGAGCAATGCTGGGACCACAGCTCGTCATCACTGTAATTAGGATTTCTGCTCCTTTACTTTGCTTTGCTGCAAGGCCTTTGGAGCATTATGCCTAACTGGTGACACAAACCCCAGATTTGCTGTTATTGGCCATAAACATTGGAGCACAGCAGAAAAAAAAGACAAAATATTACTCTGTGCTATAGCATAAAACATGCACTCGAGTCACGACAATTAGCAACAATTTTTCATTCTGTGCTATACTTAATTTTAAAGTGGCCAAATTATTGGACAGAATGCTACCAGTGCACGTGCTGTGGATTTTTGCTGCTCTAAGGAGCAGCAGCTTCTCCTCTCCCAAACCAGCCTAGGATGCCAGGCATGGCCAGACCTCATGTCTATACATGAATCTGGTGATGGAAAGATCTACCTGAAACAAAATCTTGTATTAGTGGAAAAGTTCTGCTGTAGATCTGGCTTGATGATTTAGCCAGCTCCCTCCCACACACAGGGCCCTTCTGAAAACCTCAGCAGCATCTTTCTTGCATTCAGGATCTGGTCCTGGAACTGGAGTGAGAATTGTCCTCTTTCTAGGCTGGCAGTTTTTCCCTAGAACTGAGGTGGAAGGAATCAGGCATTGTTATTTTGAGATTCATCTCTTGAGATCAACCTTACCGTCTTCAGACCATGATATTCTCTTGAGATAAATCACTTCAAGCAGTATTGGTTTGCAAATTTTATCTTTTCAGTCATAAAATACCATTTTTTTAGTACTACATCTAAATCTCATCAAAACATTTCCTCTTTTCAAAAACCTACCCTACCCACTCTTTTTTCTTTCCTAACCTGAAATATGAGTGCTTTGTAAAACATTATATAAAAACAGTAACATTTGGAAAACAACCCTTTTTTAAGCCTATTTGTTTATTGCAAGTTTACTTGGAATGAATTAAATTGTTTCCCAGCTGTGATAAGCCAGAGGAGTGTAGTGATACATCACATGGTGTGGTTTTGCACTGTCTGGAGCTTGGTTGAAGATGTGATTCCTGGATTACAGCTCTTGTTACAGCTTTGAATGAGGGTCCAGCCTGAGCAGTGGTTTCCTCTGGCTTTTGAGAACAGCATTAGCTGGGGTTGGAGTCAATGTGGGTTTTTGGCACTGATGAAGGGCTGTACAGTTTGAAAGGTTTCCTGTAAACTAGATGACTGTCTAGCCTGTGGGCTTGGCTTGGATGCAGCCTTACCCCAATAACTATTTATTGGATATAATATTTAGATCAGCTGAGGAAGGTTTGTTCCAGTTCAGAAATACTGTTTTAGCCCAGATGAAATGTCTAATAATTCATAAGGAGTGAAGGAGGAAATTTTCTTTTTTTTTTCCTTTTCTATATGAGAAATGTATTAACATCAAATTATCTGGGAATTTTTATTAAACTGTCCTGATTTCTGTGGATCTGAGAATCCCATCAAGCTTATTTTCCCTGTGTTTCTTCAGTGCCCAGTGTGTCTTCTCCCACTGTCCAACATTATTTTTGTCTGCAGCAGTGCTATGTGCTTTTGTTCCAGGCTCATGGGGTCTGATGTCCAGCCAGCTGCTTTCCCTCATTATATGAGTCTGGCACTTGGGAACTGACTCAGAACTAATCTTCTGAGCCTGCCCTAAAACCCCAAAACTGCCAGAGTAGGTTTGAGGGAAGACTAAAAACACAGGGCCTTTCTCTTGGAAAGGTGGCTGGCACAGGGACAAACCAGAGCTCCTGGTGAGATCAGGTGAGGACAGACAGCATCCTCGGAGCTGGAAGGGTTAACAGGAGACTGCTGCTTCTCTTCCTTTGCCTTTACTGGGATCATGATTTATATATTTGAAAGTAGGGGTGATTAATAATCCACAACCCCTCAGCCTGCCAGGAGAGCTCCGGCACTTAGCATACCAGAGTGAGCCACGATGCAAACAGTAAGAAATGATTAACAACACCAACATTTACCCTCCTCCCCAAATAACTCAAGAGCAGCATCAATGGTCCCTTGCACTTCCTGGCTCCCAGCAGGGGAGTGAGGGCCACCAAAAGCCTTCTGCAGCAAAAGGTTGTAGCTCAAAGTCAGTGCTCTGCAGGTACCATGGTGATGAGTCTGGCACAAGCACCTGGAAAGATAAATACAGTTATCATGCCATTCCTGGAGCTGGATATAACTGTCTCCATTCCATATGCACTGCTGTTCTGGAGATAAGGAAAAACTGGCCTATGGAGTCCTCATTGACCTCAGAAGTCAATTAAAGCACAGAAAGAATTCATCTGCTGTTTATCAGCTTGGACCTCATTGCTGTCCCTCCTCAGCACTGGGATAAGAACAGAGGGAGGACAATGTGGCCAAAGAAGAGAGGAACAAATCCAGGAAGGTAAATTGGAGGGAATTTGTCTCTGGGGTAATGGCACACTGAATAGCAAGTTGCATCGGTTCCTGATATCTCTTGACTTCCTAGAGACCAATCACTACCAGCTTTGTTCTGTGTTTCCTGGTGAAAAAGAAAGGATCTACTTAATTCATAATATCCTTTGGAGGTCAGA
This sequence comes from Thryothorus ludovicianus, assembly GCA_013397245.1. Classification (NCBI taxonomy): domain Eukaryota; kingdom Metazoa; phylum Chordata; class Aves; order Passeriformes; family Certhiidae; genus Thryothorus; species Thryothorus ludovicianus. The sequence continues at coordinate 345,958 of VZTB01014367.1, forward strand.
AAGTGTTTTTCTTTCTTCTGTGTTTTTCAATGCTGGCAGGGGGGCAGATTAGATTTCTTAAATACAAAGAGGCAACCTAACAAGGTCCTGTCTCTGTGCTGATACAAAGGGGATGACAGGAAGTCCTGGTAACCAAGCAAAAAATATACAGAAGAAAACTCAAATGGAGATGTGGGCAGCTCAGCTGTCCTTTTTTCTTGTGATAGAATTAAACATGAGAAGGTAATTTGCATCCTCACGTGAGAAAAGAGTAATGTTACTTTTTTAGTGCTAATCCACATCAGCAGCAGAGTGGACTGGAACACTGGTAAGGGTTGTCTGTGACCTACTTATTTCATAATGGTACAAACAACCCTTTTTAATAAGATACAATGACAAAGCAGGACCTCAGAGGGGATTCTGGACCCCTTCCCTTCCCTCCAGGGTCAATAGGAACCGTGAGCCCTCAGTCTCCTGCCAGCTCTCCCTGCAGCAATGCTCAGCCCACCTGTGTGCTCCTTGCACTGGAGGGCAGGGGACAGCATGTGCATGTGCAGAGATGCAGTTCCTGCAGCAGCACCCATGTGCAGTGATGAGGTTGCTGCCCAGAAAGTGTGAGTGGGGCCCAAAGCAATACTTTCTCTTATTTTAACCAAATGTGCACCATCCCCGGGTTTTGTCCTGGCATATTCTTCCATGGTCCTTGAGTGGGAGTATTTTAAGGTAAGATTTTTAATTGCAAAAATAAAAGAAAAATTCCCATTTGTGTTATTTCAGTAGACACCTCAGTCTGCAGAGCTGCTTCACTTTCTTGGCAGCAGCTCCCCCACAGACCCTGCCCCTGCTGCACTCCCCCAAAATGCTCACACTCTGCTGTGAGCCTCAAAAAACCTGTTAGATTTGCCTGAAAACATCCTCTGACACTGCTTTTAGCAACAAACTGGACTTCCTGTTAAGTTAAACTTTTCTCAAGAAGTCCCTACTTTGTCCTTTACTCACCTCTTTTAAGTCAGATAACTGAAAATAACATTTTATTTAGAAATATTGAAAGGATGTCATGGGAGTTTTATTTCCCAGATGGACTGGCTGTTCCCTCATGCACCACAAACAGCTGTCTCCTCACCCTGGAGAATATTTTGTAGTGTGTGATGGGGATAGAAGATGACAGGGTACATGGCTTCTGGAGAAACTTGCAGCAATGGAATGTTACTCAAAGGAGGTTCTGTGGTGCTACTTCAGTAACCATATTTAACGTTTTGCTTTTTTTTCAACCCAGGACAGGAGGGAAGGCAATTATCTACTGTAGAGCCATTGAGCTCTGGGAGAAGAAACTACAGGGTAGGTGGATCCAGATTAATTATAAACAAGGGATGTGTGCATCACTCCAATTTTGTAACTTAGGATGGTTTCACTGAGCCCCTGCCTCTGAACAAGGTCCTTCCTACATCTCTTTTAGTTATATTTTTCTCTTTTTTATTTTTGGAATACCAGAGAAACAGCCTTTCAGCCAGGCTGTATGGGTTGTGCTGCAAACACTGTTACTGAGACTAATCCTGGGGGCCATCAGGACGATTTCTTTGGCTCCACAATTACATTTCACTCAGTACCATATGGTGGTCTAGTCCTTCCATCAAGCTGTTAATGAAAAGGCTGAACCAAGCCTTGGCCAGCACTGGCATAAATGTCCCTTAGGATGGTGACTGGCAGAGGACAGAATGGCTATCTCTCAATACCCCCCTCCTCCTCCTCGAAATCACTTGAAAGTCTTGTTGAGATAATCAGAACAACACAAAGAGCTGAAAATGTTCTGCTGGAGAGCAACAGTGCCCAAGGACAGGGCCAGGTGCTCCAAAGAGTGTTGGGTCTGTGTTTCCTGCAAAATGAAGAACAAGGTGACACTGCTGACCCTCTACAGGACAGAGGGAACAGCACAAACAAAAAGTAGCAGCATGTCAGGGTGCTGGACAGCTTCATCTTCCAAGAGATTTCATGGACATGCAGGCCCTGCCTGGAAAACTCCATCCAGCTCTGGGTTGCAGGCTCTGGTGCACACAGAGAAGAGCACAGGTCTGGGGTGGCCCAGGTTACCAGGGTGAATCTCATCTAACTCCAGTGTTGTGTGGTGAAAAGGAGACCAGTAATTCCACAGAAAGGAAATATTTCAATCAATCAATTCTGTTTGCTTATTCCTCTTCCCTGTTTCACTTCTGCATTTCCTGTCCCTCTTTACTCTCTGCCACCTCCTCGCAGACCTGACTGCTTTCATTACAAGGTTGAAGGGCAGTGCCAAGTGAGCACATTAATCTCATACATTTTCATGAATATCAATTACAAGCTGGATGCAGAAGATTTTTCTTATTTTCAGCAGATTTGAGACCCAGTTCTGTGCACAAAACCTGTCTCAGGTAAAATTTGGGGGTGTTTCTTCCAAAGTCAAGCCTGCCATTTATTTTTCCCATTCCCTCCCACTATGCTGATAGTCCTTTGCTTTTTTTCCTGTAGTATCTATATATACAATGGTTATCAGGAAAAGCCATTCCCCTTTCTGCCCTTGAAAGGCAATATCCACACAGGCTCTCAGGCAGAATTTGGAGTGCAGAATCTCTGCTGTTCAATTACCATGGAGCTTATCTCTTTCATGTGTGACTAGATATTGTACTATTTTTTTTTCTCCAGCAAGACTGAAATTTAAAAGGACAGAAGAATTTCTAGTGCTTGAGATGGAGGAATAGGTCTGGTGTTGAAATGAATGGAGTTTATGGGCTACTGGGAAATAGGACTATTTCTGAGTCCTATAATCATTGTGTCTCTGGTTTTGCAGTTGCACTGTTGGTTACCTGATTCAGATCATCATGGCAACAAAAGGGCAAAATCATATAGCAAGCTTTATAGCTATGCTTTTCTACACATGAAACCACCTTTTTTTTTTCACATTTTATCCATTTTACAGCAAGCTCTGGCTGCACGGCAGAAAGGAAAGGCCAGAGAGAGCTGGCTGCAAGTCCAATGTATTCTTTATTTGAAGTACAAAAATGCCAGTGAACTTTACTTATGGGTTAGCATTCCACTTTGCTGGCTGCTCTGCAGAAATCAAACCAGAAAGCAAACCCACCCAAAAGGGATTTGGGTTGCAGGCAGTGCATCCCACAGCTGTGTGTCAGGTGCCACAGCTGGAGCAGGACCCTGAGTACCAAAGGCAGCAGCAGCAGCTCTCCCTGCCAACCCCAGCACTCCTCCCTGAGGAGGAGAAGGAGGGCTCAAGGCTCCCCTGGTGAGCAGACAGCAAAGCAGCAGGGCTGGCACGTTCCCTGCTGTGGCAGCTCTGCCTGCTCCGGGCTGCTGAACCCTGCTCAGGTGATTGATCCCTCTGATGCTGAGAGCTGTGCCCCCTGAGACTGTGATCTCACCCGGCCACAGCATCTTGCAGATAACTCCAAAAACGGCTGAGAGTGTCTGAGACATGCACATGGGGCCAGGCAGCTCGAGAAAGGGGGAAATGCATGATTTAAAATACATCTATTAATTTTGGGTCAGGATATGGCAGCTTACCATGAAGTTTTATGGCTATAGATAGTAACAGGAGCAGTGACCTTTAATTAGAGTGAGATAATGGGCACTGTTCTAACACAGAAATGGCTAAAAATAAAAGCCAGTATAAAAATATAAAGTATCTCATAATGTGATCACATTTTCCACTAATGGAAAACACAGCTGAGCTCACTGTATCACTGAAAAATGTTTGGGTTTTTTTTACAGGCACTAAAGTTACATTTAGATTCTGAGTTGGTATGGTTTAATTCAAAGTACCATATTAGACTGGTAAATTTAGAGTAACCAGAGTTAAACTGAGTGGATATTCCCACTTTGGTTTATGCTGGACTTATTAAATTTTGGTTGAGTTTGATTTGATTTAGTTCGAGTTAAAAGTAAATGAAAACATCTGATGTAAAATTAAATTTACCACCTGTAAATTAAAACAAGAGAGATTTTTCAACACTTTTGCTTTAGCAAGCTAACCAGTGCTGGTAATATGGAGGGAGAAATGATGCTGAGCTCAGATATCTAAACTGGGTGTGTTTCTCAGGGGATGTTTCAGATTAATTTGGTCCTGAGAGCTGAGTGCCTGTTACAGGGCAGGGTTTTACTGCAGGTGGTTTAGTTCCATCTAGGAGGAATCCAGAGCATGTGCTCCCAGGCCCCTTTCTGGACATCAAAAACGGGAATGGTCAGGATGACTGGTTTGAAAGCACATTTCTGACCTGGAGTAAGATGTAGGTGTCTCCTGGCTTTCTAAATGGCTTTGGATGCCTTGGTGCCTGTTTGTGTGCCAGAAGAGAGCTCCCAAAACCTCAGTGGGGCCCCAGTCTGTGAAATGGCTGCTGCTGGGACTCCACATGAGCAGTGGTTGATATACCTGTGAGCTCTCAAAGCAGCTCATTCAATCTCTTGAAGCTTCTTGAGGAGGAACTTTTCAAAGTTTTTATTATTTCTTCTCTGAATTGAAAATACTTTGATTCATTTTTTGCATTTGCCAACCTGTAGCTAAAACTGCTGCTGACACACAGAATGTGGCTTCCTTTTTCTCTCAAAGTTAAATTGGCCCACTGGAATTAAAGCAGTGACTCAAGAGAGGAAAGAACTGTTTACAACCAAACTGCCTCAAAATAATACAGCCTGGGGCTCTCAGCTTATAAATGCACTTTTCACTATTATAAGAATTTGGGCATCTATTTTAATATGTGTCAGAGACAAGGAAAATTTCCCACTTCCCAGGTTCTGCTGACAAACTTCCTGCACCTATTCAGATAAAGTGATTTGTGAACTGTCTTGAAATGCCCCAACACTTTCAAGCTGTGAATAGCAGCTCTATTAATATGCAAGTCAGAACTGCCATTATGGCACAAATTATAGAGAGAGCTGAAAAACATTTCAGGAGTTGACTTGTGAGCATTGAGAAGCAATCACATCCCACCCCTGCCCCAGCACATATCCTTCCACAATAGGATCTTCCCTATATCTGTTGACAAACTTTGGCTAATGTTTCTGCTTGCTGAAAGCTTTTCTGCCAATACAGCAACATATTGCAGATAAAACCTAATGAGCTGAGTTTAACAAAAAAATGCCATGTGGCTTCCTTACAGTGATGCCCATCTGTCGACTTAGTGAAGCAGCAGTGTGCTGCAGCTGTACTCCTTTGCTTTTTATCAAATCAAAATAAAGCTGTGCACCCCAGAGTCAGGTATGATAAACAGGCCAGCAAATTGCCTTACATGGGTATCATACAGCTCCTTATCTGTCTCACTTTTCAGAGCAGCAGAACCAGATGGCTCCTAACGGTGGGTGAAATTTTCTCTGTTATGTTTTTGGCATTGAGCTGGAGGGACGCAGTCCAGAAGTCCAGCACCAAAACAACAGATATTTAAATTGGACTGGGACTGAGATTACAGCCTGCAAACAGAACTTTTGAAATTGAAGCAGATTTCATTAATGGCAAACAAAATGCCTATTTAGAGTGGGTCTGGTGGAACAAAACGGACACAAAACAATAATAATAATAATAAAAAAGAGTCTTTGTGAGCAGCCTCACAGAACAATGAGGGGGTTGGCCTTCCTCCAGCCTCCCTCCTGGCTGGTGCAAAGCCTGGTGCAAGGCAACTGCCCTTTCCACACCCCCTTTATCTGTCACAGGGGCAATGGGAATAGGGAAGAGTTCCCTGGCTGGAGGCATTGTCTCCCACCAGTCCTCTCTGTGGCCAAGGGTGCAGAGAAATAATTTGTGCTGCAGTTGGAACTCAGGTCATTAAGAGGGCTTGGGGATATGGAGCATCTGTCTGTGATAGAAATCCCTGCTGAGAGCAGGATGTCACAAGCTAAAGGCTTCAGTTTCTCCTGTCTCATCTTTTCCCTTTTTCCTGGCATTTTTCAGACCAATCTGAAGTGTGAAAGGAGTTTGCTCTTCCTTTAACTGGCTGCTAAAGAAATATTGGTGTATTTGTCTCATCTGTGGTTTTGGCATCAGTTCCAGATTTGGGAGACAATCAAAAAGGGTCTAGATTCAGTGTAGAGGCAGATCCTGCTTGGCAAATTTGGAATGGAGAGTCTTTCAGTGTGTGGATCATGCTTCTGCAGATGAGTTTTAAGTCCAACTGGTTTTAAGTCTCAAAGCTGAATGTGAAATTCACTTTTTACTGCCAAAGTGTACGTGAGACCCTTCTATTGCTGGGAACGTGCAGCAGATTTGCACGAGGTTCTGCTGTGACCAAGAGAAATGAAATAGAGCAGATTGAAATTGTCTAAAAATGTGACTGCTGATGTACTCCTCCAGCACATTAGGCTTTTGTGAATTTAGAGTTCTCTGAACATTTGTGTTGTTTGTGTGTGTTGGTGTCTGCCCTGTGAGCTGTCACCCTGCAGCTGTGCCAACATTTCAAAGGCTAAACCTGGAGCCTCTCAGTGGCCTGCACTCCAGTGAAACAGAAAATAAAAATGTCACATGTAGAAAACCAACTGAATGGAAACAGAACTGGCACATTTTTCCCCTGGGTCACTAAAAATTATCTGAATCTACCATACTTCTGAAGAGCAGGTTGTTTGTATTCAAAGGAATTTGCATGTAGGTAGATGGTTCATTATAGGCACAGATATCTGGGGAATCTGTCCTCTTTCCCCCTAATGCACTCTTTATGTGCCTCAGGAAAGGATACTTCTAAACTTGAATGAAGCAGTATTAGATAAACTGCAGAGATTTGGAGATTGGTATTGGGAAAAAACCCAAAAATGTTTAATTTTTGTGCATAGGACATTTCAGGATTGTGATTTCTGTGAATTGTGGTCATTTCTTTTTGTGTGCATGAGATGGTGAAGGGTGTATCCACATCAAACAGCTGAGGCAGGATAAGCAATGTCAGAGCCAGGCACCCCTAAGTGACATTCCTCCTCTCCATTGTGTCATGTCTGCATCCTGTCTTGGAAAGGGTGTCAGGACTAGCACGGAAAAGGAAGAGTTATCTCCAGTGCTGTGGCATCTAAATGTAGACAAATGGAATTTTCTTGTTTTGGAAGTGGTGACAAATGCCACGTTGAAGTAGTTTTGCTTGGGCAGGGCTGTATGGTGGTAGGTAAATTTTACTGGGAAGCATTCTGGGAAATCTATATCCTAGAAGTAAAATCTATACCTGGGCCATTCACCTGATTTGCAGAAGGAAGCCTTCAGCTTAGGGCAAGAGACTGAGGCATCTCCCTGTGACCAGAGTAATTTTACTGCTCTCTCACCACTGTTTCAAATTCTGTCCCATTTCCTAAATTCCTGATTCTCACACTCCACTTCCAAGCAGTAAGCTGTATGCAAATCCTTCCTAAACAGAATGGGCAATGTTGCACGTGCTGGAATTTGCCTAAGAGTGTGTTGTATAATTTGACTTTCTTCCTGGTATTTTATTAATGGCTACAATTTCTTCCTTTCAGCCAAGCTTTAGATGAGAGGAAGAATGAACAAGATGCTTGAGTTAAATATAGCACTGGGGTTGAAGCATAACAGACTGTCCAGGGCTCCAGTCATAAAAGAAGAAAGAAATTACTTCAGAAAGGATTAAGCACTCTCTTGCTATAGAAGTTGTACATGATGTCAAAGAGTGGAGAGCTCTGAACAGCATGCTAGGAAAAGGAAAATCCTGGGATGCTGACCCAGAAAATTAACACGCTGCTCAGTGGTTAACTCAAAATGGAAGAGGAGTTTCACGTCTCTTTTCCCTGAACTGGTGACAGCTGTGACAAAGCCATACCATGGAGTTACAACTCCAGCTTCATCCTCAGTGTGTGTGTGTGTGCCTGTGGTAAGGAAAAGTCAAGTCTTTGTACAGCTGCAGTGGTGCCCTAAAGTGAGCGAGCTACAGGCTGAACACTAAAGCCAGAATTTTGGTGGACTGCACAATAGCAAGAAATTTGGCCAGGTCCCCTCCCAGCTCACACTTCCAGGATTAATCTTCTCATGCCAGCTCTGTACCTCCTAATATTAGGAGGCATGAGAAAATGATCCCTGAAGTCTGAATGTAGCTCTGAAATGGAGGGAATGTGCCTGGATGCTGTCCCTGGGCTCTGTGGAGGCAGAGTTCTGCAGCCTGCCTGTGGACAATCTGTGTGGCCACCTCAAAGACCTGGCTCACCACTCCCAAGGCATGCTGGCAATATTAAATCTTTTTAAAAATAAGAGCTGGACTGCAGTGGAGCTTCTTCCAGGACAGAGGAAGACACAGGCAAAGGAGGCAGAGCTGGGTTTGGAGCTGGCAGTGGGAGGTGTAGTGGCTGTGCCTGGTGGGTGCCACATCTCTGTCCCCTGATCATCCCCTCTTGCCACAGCAGCAGGCACGCTGCCTTCAGGACACTGGCACAGGATGTGGGACCCTGCAGCTCTGTGAAAACCTGCTGTTGTGCAGGTGCTTTGTCTCCTGGAATTGAGGGTAGGAAAAGACACAAAACAAGGGCTGCATTATGCTGGGAGCTGTGCAGCCATGAGGGATGTGATGTGATGGGGGCAGGAGGTGCTCAGGATTTCTGGGTTAGTGATGGGAGAGATCTTCCTCAGTGGCCAACTGAGAGAAAATAATAGAAATGGTTTCCAAACCCTTGCAAATGAAACAACCCTGGGTTTTGGAGGGGTGACAGGAACTCGGTCACCTTGTTTGCTCAAACAAAAGGTGTGGGCTGAAGCAGGAGAGGAGTGAGTTCTCTTTTCCTACGTGCTGAGAAGCTTTGCTTTGTTTTTAGTATCACTGTTAAATTGTGCTGTGATGAATGCAAGAGGGTTCCTGTGGTGAAAATCAAACTGTCCCCTCCCCACCATGCTGATAGGTGCTGTGTAAAGGCTTAGAATTTCATATTGCAGACACACACTGGGAATTGGGTAGCTATAGAGAAGAAAATGTTAGAGCAGCAAGGAATCTGCTCACTCCTCTGCCTCCCCCTCTCTCTACATGAATATAAGGCCCCTTCTGTGAAGAGAGGATTTGAAGAAAATTGGACATTGAAGGCAGAACCATTCATCTGCTATCATTTGTTTGTTAAACAACCTCATAATAGTGATGATTAGGAAAATATTTCATTGAAGTTCATCCAATACCTTTCTCTGTAAAGAAATTGCTATAGCAAGATGCTAGTTATGGTGAACAAATAACAAAATCATCACAGGATCTATTGAACAATTTACCCCACACATCCACTAACTTCTAGAAAGCAATTCCCCTCCAATATTTGCCTTGTATAGGGAGAAAGAAATGCTGGACACTGGTTTAATTTCAGTTTGTGTATCTCCAGATCTACACAAAAGGCATTTGCCCACTGAGTTTTGTGCCTTTTGTTAGGAATGACTTACTGGAAAAAGAATGCTTCACTTTTAGTGACCCTGAGCACTAGAAATGGATGAAGAATTGATTTTTTTGGTTTGCTGAGTGAACTACAAATTTGTGAGGAAAATGCTTGCAGGTTGATCCCCCCAACTTTTTTCATCTTCCCACAGAAGTGTAAAATAAAAAAGCTAAAAAGGATTGTGTTGGCCCAAGTATTTCTTTGACATAGAACACAATATGTTGTTCAGAAAATGTGAAAATAAAAGGCCTGGAATGCTTTTACCAGAAAAAAACCACGTCAGCTCCTACTGCTGGGAATGAGTAAGGTCAGGTCCCCTGCTCACTTGATCCTGAACCTCTTGTGTTGGAGCAAACCAGCAGAACCTTCAAACAAAACAAGAAACTACAGTGCAATAAAGAGAGTTGCTTGTGCTTGTCTACAGTGATTCACCTGAATTTTACAAAGGAACAGTAGTGCCAGCAACAACAAAACCCCTTTGTCAGAATTTTCGGTGGCAAATGCTTTGACAAAAACAGAAATTGCACCAAAAATACTGGTTTGTTTTCCAGATTGCTTCAGTTTCTATTTGAGAAAAAATATGGGAAAAGTGCTTTGCAGCTACTAAACCCTAGGCTGTTGTGTTTTAAATTAAGAAAAAAAAAATAAAAATCAGTCTTTTAGTTTTTCAGTGCAACTTTAAAAATTCTCAAACATTTCTAAACAGCAAAAGGAAAAAGGTTTGACTTGTTCTCAAGATCTTCTCTAGACCAAGCCACATCTCTATAACTTCTTAAATGCACTGTGGTCACAGACCCCAGCTTCTTGTGGGTTTGTGCTCACAGAATTCATCACAAGGCTTTTATTTGCTTTCAGCTTAGAAAGGGTGATATAACTGCACATGAAGCTTTTGTACTCGCTCTCAGATGAGCTGGAACATTTTATAACACTTTCTGGTCTATTTTCCAGCCCTGTGGCAAATAAATAAACTCTTTGATGTTGCCAGCTGAAGGCCTAATTGTTCCTGTAATGATTCTTTGTTAAGTTACCTCTTTGCTCCTTGCCTGTGAAGATGTTTTCCATTGCCTGGTTTCAGGATGTTCTCTGAAAGGCCATTACAGGATACAATTATGGGACACATTGTAGGAGATTTTTCATAAAAGACTTTGGAAACTGAATCTTGGTTATTAGAAGATGAGGTGTTGCAAATGAATATCTTGAATGCCAAGTAAGATAACCTTGGGAGTTTCACTGGAATGAAGCTGCTCTATTTTGAGAGCTCTCTCTTTAATTGTTCTTGTGTACTGTCCATTCTGGTAATTTTGGGGAGGGAGATGATATCAATTGGAGAGGCATAAATAGAGAATGGCTTTCTTTGCAAGAGCAAACCACTCAAAAGGGGAAGCTTTGTTTGCTGCAGGGAAATGATCTCTTACCTAGACCAGGATGTTTCTGGCTGGGTCCAACCTGGACCTCACCCAGCTCCTGAACCTTTATTCCTATCCCACAGAATCAGATGACCCTAAAAGCTCTTGCTTGCTTAAAGGCAAGATGTGAGATCTTTGTGTTCATTTTCCCCCTGCAGAGCACAGGAAATGTAACTTCCCACCTCTCATTCACAGGGATTGCTCGCTGAGTTGTGCTGTCTTATTCCAACAACAGCAAATTTGCCTACTTGTCTCTTTCCAACAATTTTATTTCTTTTTCTCAGGTCTTCCTTCTTCCCCAAAGCTGGTTCCCCAGCTGTGTTTGCTCTGACACAAACGTGGCCATTGTGTGATATTATTAATGCTTTTCCATTTGCAGGAAGAATCTTATTTCATTTTGGACTCACAGGTCAAATTTTCTAGCCCCTCTTTATTTATTTATTATGTGCAAAACTGCAATACTCAGCTCTGGGCTATTCTCTACCTTTTGCCCCACCCTTTCATAATTGATTAAAGCTGTATGATTCTTCCTATTGCTCCTTGATGTGTTCTTCTGTGTTTGCACTTCCTTTGTTAGTGTTGGAGCATGAAGGAACACAATGAAACACTAAATAATATAAGGTCAAGGAGTCAGTTGATGGAATTGCTAGAAGGTAAACAGAGAAAATATGTATAAACCAGCTGCAAAAGGACCAGAGCCTGGGAACAGGCAGAGCCTTTAGGCATTGGGGGAGTGTGGCCTTGCAACAGATGCAACAAACTTTTTTAAAGGTGAGATTTTGATCAATTTATGGGCCCTTTTACATGGAAGAGATATTTGTGATGACAGGAATGAGGCTTAGCAAGCTGGGAGGTCTCTTCCAGGTCTAACAGTTTTTCCTTAGGGAGGAAACATTCATTTCCCTGACCCACTCCTGCTTGCTTTCCTTGCCACAGTGGATTAGAAAGCTCCAGTTCCATGCTGGAGAGAAGGGGCATAGGTGGACATGTCCCTCTTTTTTTTGTGGAGGCAAGTTTGGTCCAGGGAAAGGGGACTGCTTGGCAGGAGGGTCTGTGGAGCTGCTTGAAGTACCAAGAGGTTCCTGTTCTGGGGGAAACTACCAGAAAATACTGCTCTGGAGAAAAGTCTCTCAAATAGGAACCAGAGTGGGCAGGTTAAGTTACAGCCTTTTCAGGTTTAGGATCTGTGTTGAACAACAGACCAGGCTGCTAATGAAAATAAGCCATTCCCTCCAGGTTAGGCTTTGCAAGCAAACATTCAGCTTGATTTGTTGACAGCTCATAGTGCCTAAGGGAGGGCAGAGCAGCTTAGTTCTCTGAAGGCAAGGCAGAGCAGGATCAAGTACAGGACATTCATCATCCAGCTTAGATGTAGAGCATCATGAGTGAAAAGGGAATAAATGCCAAGGGGTTAGAAAATTCTGGGGAGACAATCTCCAAGCTGTTCAGCTGCCTGAGGTGCATCAAATAAAGGTCTGATAAAACTTGTTTCTGCTGAATACAACAGCTCCTCTGTTGGGAGAGCTGAGTCAATTCCACAGAGTAGCCAGAGGAGCTGTGCTCTTGCCTCCTCCTGGCATCCTCACTCATGTTCTTGTCCCTTGGCTTTGTGCTGGCTGTGGCATTGGAAACTTCTCTTGGTTTTGACCCCCAGATTTGATCTCTGCCTGCTTAGGGCATGGAATCAGCTGGAAGGAGGCTGGGGGTTAATACAAGGGCCAGCCCCAAGAAAAAGGGGCAGAAATGTGCAGATCTAAACTGGGGAGGAGAGGTGGAATGAGGAGCAGGGCCACTTGGATTTGCAGGCAGCCAATTGCTGGATCAGCTGAGCTCAGCCCACTTGCAGTAATTGCACCTCAGGTTTGTGGGGTTTGTACTGAGGAGGGAGCTGAGCTGGCACAGGGTGCAGATATCCCTGGCACTGCCCAGCTGAGCCTTCTGTTAGGATGCTAAAAGCATTTCAGCTGAAGAAGAAAGTTGTGAGGCAAGACAAAGATGTAATCCATTGTGAGGGAGAGGTTCTGCCATGGCATAGAAAACCCGTGGCATCACATGCTCTGGCAGAGACTTCAGGTTGGCCTAATTTAATCAAATATTCATGTTGTGGTTCTCCCAGCTCCGACTGTGAGAGCAGCTGACATCGATCACCTTTGTGCCTTTGACAGAGATAATTGCCCTTGTGGAGCTTTGCTTCTATTTCAACATCCCCCTTGGCAGCATCTTTTCACACCTTCACAGATGTGCACATTTACTGCCATTATTTGGTTCCAGAAGCTGCTGAAGTTCAGGTGTCTCTCAAGAAGCCTGTGCAGGCACATGTTGATTTGGACACAGAGCACATCCCCACGGAGCCAGTGTGCAGCATCCTTTGACAATTTTGATATGACACGCATTAACATGTCATGGCACCTCTTGCACAGCTGACAAGTGTGGCACTTTTTAAGAGCTAAAAAAGGCTTTCATAAAATCCTGCATCACATTGCTGGCTCTCCACTATCTCATCAGTATTGTCCTCCCTTGTTATGCAGAATCAAATTGTGTGCCTGCAGAATTTGATAAACTCCAGCACTTCACACATCTGCAGCAGGCTAACTTGATTACAATAGTTTAATTCTTCTTGATATCAATGAAGTCCATGCACAGTAAGATTAATTATTGCTGTCACTTTGTTGGCTCTGTAATAAGAAAACATAGATTCTGACTGACAGATGCAAATTTCTTGGGAAGAGTCAGTTTGTCTCACCTGCTCCCCAGGGAGGGAGGAAACCTTCGAAAGGTGAGCTGACCTGGGAAGGGATGTGCAGGCTGCAGCTGAGATTATCACCTGCTCTTAGATGTGCTTGTTAGTATCTAAACCAGCCCCTGTCAGCCCAGCAGAGAATCTCACATTTACATTTGCCCAGAAAGCCTAATTTTGTCTTCAAGTATGTGATGGTGAGGATGGAAACTAGGTGCTGCCAAATGTTTGTCTTCGGGAGACTGTGCTGTGTATTTGCCTCTCCTTATAGTGATCTCCTCTGGTCAGAGTGGGTGTAAAATGCCACCAGATCAGAGCAGCAATGATTTCCACCTGCTCTGTGCTGCTGTAAATGAGTACCCAGGAAAGCTGGACTGAAAAGCTGACTACTGCTGAGGTAACAGACATAGCTGTTATTATTTTCTTTGTAATTGTGCACTGGCATTCTCCTGAAGAAGTTATGTTGGGTTATAGATTAGTATTTAACACTCCACACTCACACTGGCATGAGGGACTTCGGTTCTCTTACTGAAAGGGTAATGCTGGATGCTGGAGCATCCAAAAGCTGCTCCAACCAGTCCAGGGTGTGGAAGGCTCTGAATCAGGGAGCAGTGGCCACCTCTTTATTCTCCTAGCTTCATCCTTGGAATAGGGAATGGAGCAGAGCTTGGAGCAGGGAAGAAATGTTTTTGTTTTGGGGGATGGCTTTGGTAAAGTGAATCTTCTGGGAGTACAGCTGGGAAAGGCACAGGCTGATATTTCATGATATGAAATGTGGTTTTCTGGATGGATCTGGTCTTTCTAGGTTAATGTCTTCTCATTTGCTGGGTCTGCTGCACCTGCATAAATTTGGACCAGATGATCATTGTGGGCCTCTTCCAACTGAAATGTTCTGTTCCATATCAATGAAGCACTGAGGATCCTGTTTTATCTTGAAGCAACAGGGAGCTGCAGTGTTCCCTGCCCAATGACAGCAGCAGGAGAAATGATGCATTGTGCATAATTCCTGTTTCATTTCCTTAATACACAGTGCATATATCACTGTGGTGGCAGCTGGGCCATTAAGAACTACCCAAGAGCTGCCTCCAATATATCCCATACATGAAAGGATGATATTATGAGGACTTTAATGTCATATGATGATCCTCTGAAATTGTTTGTCAGACTCTTGTTTTGGATTGGTCTGAGGTTAAAGCTTGCTGCTGATAGCTGTATCTGCCACACAATGTAATTCACTCTGTCCTTCTCTTCAGAGTTTACCTGAAGTCATGCATTTAGGGAAAGTGAATGATGATAAACTACAGGAATATATTTAACCTTAACTGTTATTAAATGATAGCTCTTCTCACTGCTTCAGCTGTCAGTGATCAAATAGATACTTGCTAATGACTTCTGCTTTTAAATTATGTGTTGAAACTTCTGAAATTCATCAGAGGCAGTCATGCTAACGTTTTTATAGCAGTAAAAAAGGACAGCTAAGGTTGGAGGAGGGGAATAGGCACTTGCAAATTATTTAGCAGAACAACTCACTAAAAACCCCACGTTCCTGCTCAAGAACTGTGCTTTGGACCATGAGCTCAAGGAAGGGTTTTAGTGACTTGTGCCATTAGAATGAGCAGGAAGGACTGTCCTGTCACAAGATCAGTGCCAGCCAGGGTAACCTGAGGTCAGCACAAGCAGTTCCTTAGGTTTACAAGAGTTTTTTTCTCTTCCTGTACCTATGCAGCCTTTGAGCAGTGCACTCAGGGATCAGGGATTGGTCAGCAACCTCCCTCTGCTGCCTCCACTTTGAGGACAAATTGTCTTCTGTGGGGGACAGGCAAGACTTGAACTGACAGCACTGCTCTGCTCGAGCCACCAGGGCATTAGGTGTGCTGAAGGACAGGGGTTAAAAGTTTCTTGGTATTCCTCAAACGTTTCATTTTATTTTGGCACTGATCACTCTCTTACAATCCTGTTTGTCTGCAGGCCCCAAAGCAAGTTGTCCTTCCCTGGAGCTGGTGTAGGAGAGCAGGAGATGGCATTTCTGCTGGTAGCTGACAATCCTGTGCAGTTGAGACCCTTACCATGGGGTTTTTGAAAGCTCACAGCCCTCAGACATTGCCTGAGCTTTGGCCTCACTCTTACTCATTCATAAACCAGGAGCTAACAAACACCATTTGCACTTTTTTTTTTCTTGTGCTTTTATGGTAAGGTGGAAAAAAATGTCTTTCTGGTGGTGGTGTTTATTAAAAAATAGCATAATATTTTTGTTTCAAATAATTTGAATTACACAAACCTACAAGCTTGTCCTGTCCTTTGCTAAAATTGACAGCAGCTGATTTTGCAATGAGGCTGTCCATGAAAAGCAAACCTAGCAGACAGACCCCTCATCTCATTTCTCCAAAGCCACAGAAGACTCATTTTCACTTTTGATTCAGGCTGGACTTGAATAGGTGACCTGTCTGAATGGGAAGGACTTTTCCAGTTGCTTCAATTGTTCGCTTTACAGTAATTTTGATCTCGCTTCCTTTGATGTATTTCTACTGCTAACCTTTTTTTTAATGACACACAATTCAGTGTTTTTCTCAAATGCCTTGCCTTTACTGAGAAGCACCTTGATACAAATCAGCCATTGTTGTATTAGGGGGAGGTTCAAAGCTATGCTTGATACTGCAGGGCAAGCTAATGGCTCAAAACCAGAATCACTACAAAGTGTACGTGTCTTTTTATTTTCATCCTTTTTTTTCCCCCCTCTCTGCTCAAAAAAATCACACAAAATGTATTCTCAGTAGTCAAGCGTGCAGGAGGGGGAGGAGGTATTTATCACAGCAGCTTGAGTGCTGGAAAGGGACCATTTCAAAAGGACAGAGGATAAAAAGCCATGAATCAATATTGCTATGCGCCTTCTGCTGCTGTTTATTCGAATCCATTTGTTTTGCTGACATATTTCCCATGTGGCTGGAAATGCTATTTCCTTTGATAGCATCAGCAATTGATGTGTTGCGTTTGCTGTACAGCAAGGTGCATCACAGGCAAAGGGGTCTCACTCTGCCTCTAGCTCTGCTTTCAGAATAAAGGGCATGTTTCACCTTTATCTCCCAGCCCCAAGCATGTGATGGGCACTGGATTCTTGCAGGGAAGAGCTGACAGACAGAACAAATTGCTGTTGACCAAGGGCACACCAATATTTTAGTTGCATGAGAGCTCTGGGATTCTGTGATACAAGTTCTCTTGGAATGAAGACCACTGAGGTCTGGCAGGTCTGCTGCTGATACTGGGCACCAGGCAGTGGTGGGGGCATGATCACTGGAGAGAACTTCTGCAAGGTTTTAAAGGTGGAAAGGACACCTGCATCAGTGTCCACTGCTTCCTTCACTGGCCACGTCTCCTGGTTGCCTCCCTTCCTATTGAAACATATCCCTTCAACAGAATATAGCTTTCCATTTGCTGATGGCAGTGGTGTGTGTTTATCCAAAAGTTGTCAAAATCTATAAACTTAGAATGCAAAGAACTATAAAAGATGCAATATTTCACTAGGAATGGATTTGGTCACACTTTGAATAAGAGAGAATTAATTTTTTAATATCAGTTTTGGGCTGGTGTTTTAACAAACCCACAGCTCCTATGAGAACATGCAGACGGGTTTTGTTAAGCTGCAAACTAGTTTGATATGTTGTGCAAAAGTAAGAGGAGAAAACTTCTATTTATCTGACTTCCTTTCAATGCATGTTCTGAGAAGATGACACTTCTGCTGAAAACTTCCCACTCAGGCAGTAGTAATTTTAATGAATGACATACCATTTTATGTCAAAAAGGCATCTTGGTCCCTGTCATCATTACTGGTGTATGGAAAAAGCAATTATATTCTCTTTCAAATTCAGCAAGGGCAGAGCAGCTTTGCAATGAATCACAGAACTATTTATGCTTGTGGGGAGCACAGGAGAGAGTGGAGAGGCAATAGAAAACACTTTCTGTGTTTTGCCTTCTTTCAGTGACCTAGAAAAATGGGAGGTTTTTGCCTCTCCATAGTTACCAGAATATCCATTTTTCTTTTTATTGTTTTGTTTTGTTCTCAAAGCCT
The DNA here is from genome assembly GCA_013397245.1 of Thryothorus ludovicianus. Lineage (NCBI taxonomy): Eukaryota > Metazoa > Chordata > Aves > Passeriformes > Certhiidae > Thryothorus > Thryothorus ludovicianus. Next base: position 363,503 of record VZTB01014367.1, read on the forward strand.
GGCACCTGCAGGAGGTGTTTTGTGAGCTCTTTGAGCAATGGATCAGTAAATGGGGAAGAGCACATCCTCTCATTGCAAAAATGTGCAGTCTCCTATAGTTTTTCCTATTCAGGAGCTGCTCAAAGGGACATACCTTTCAAACATAATTCTTGCTATTCAGGAGGTGGTGCTGAACAAAGCTGAGGTTGGATACTGACCTCTTAAAGGGAATTCTTCCCTTTTCAACACAAAGCTGGTTGCATTCCAGCTCAGACTGGCTGCTGCTTCTGCTTTTTGAAAGATGAAGAAGCAGACACCAACATAAAGGGACTTGAACTGCCATGTGATATTTGCCATTTACTTGAGTCTTACTGTGCACAATCATACAGGAATTGTGAATCTCTGTTTTCAGAGCAGTGAAGGTGTGGAAATACATAAATAACCTGGCATGGTGAGGTTCAGCTCCAGGAGACTTCTCCTGTTGTCCGGATTGTTCTTTTTATCCTGCCCAACATCTGCTCAGTAAATTGTGCAGAGCAGAGGTTTGCTGCCAGATTACTCTCTTCTCTTGGTACAGCAGAGCCCTGGGACTGGGCTTGTGTTTCCAACAGACTCCTACAACAGATGATAAATGGCCTGAGTGTTGTGGTCCCTTCTACCAGTGCTGTTCCTACTGGATCAGGCTAAATTCCATTAGGGCAATGTGGAAAGCCAGAGAGACTTTCTGTCAAGTTGCAGAGAAGGAAGAGCTTGTGCATAACAGCCTGGGTACACTGGGATCTTGCAATCAGGTTTCCTAAAAGGAAGGATGTGCTGGATGGCAAACACAAGCCGTGGTACATCCTTCTCCTGACTGCCCAGAGCTGCCAGCTGCCCAGAGTGCCTTTGCTTTCAACCTGTGCAGCCAAGTTTTACTTCTGGTAAAAGCAGAGCATCAGGGGCAAGATGGAGAGGGGAAAAGGGCTTGACATGCCTGAGCCTTATCCTCACAAAGCCAGCACGTGCAGAGGTTTCACACCCTGACCTGTGAACCAAGAAAAGTTCTGGGAACTCCTTACTTATCTGAGGTAAGTCTCCTTGCAATGCCGGGTGTTTGGGAAAAGAATACAGAAGCTTTTAGCATTTATTTAGGTGAGAATTTTGAATGTTTGAGCCCAAGGCAGCTTCGAGTTTTATAAATTTAAAAATCACCAGCCAACTTGTCTCTGGCATCCAAGCCATAAGTTAGAAGCTTTAGCTCCTTGCAATGAGTTGGAGGTCCATGAGCTTTTCAAGAGGGTTCACAAACACTGAATTCTAAGCTCTGAGTCCTGAGGATGTAGCACTTCTTAGCAGAATCTGAAGCGTGTTCTCCTAAACCATATTTGACAGGTGAATGCAAGAGAGAAAATGTGGTTCCAGTGTGTATATTGAAAGCAGATGCAGCAAACTGAGTTCAGTGGCTCAGAAGGGGGTAGCTGCTGCAAAGCTTGACATAGAAGATAAATTATGAGGTGCTATTTCTGGCCTCTAGGCAAAAAGAAAGGTGGGTGATGGAAGATTGACTTGAAAACAATCACTTTAAATGATTTTGGAATTGTATGAGCTGGAGATGTGCTGCATTTCACTGATGGATGAGTTCAGAAGCTGACCTAATTCCCCTTATTATAATCATATGGGCTTCTCTTTACCTGTTTCCCTTACAGAAGAAACATTTAAAGAGAACTTAAATGAAATTCTGTCTGCAAAAGTAACATATATGACAGGCTATTTGCAACCTCTTTTATTTAAGTTAGCTATTTAAGATTTCTAAGTATTTCTTTTGCTTTGTCTAATCCTGTTAGTTCCTCTACAGTGATTTATTCGTTTAGGTTTTTGTGGGTTTTCTTTTCTTTCACTGCTTTTTTTTTCCCCCACATAGATGTTAACTTCTTCCATAAAGCAGCAGATAAATGCTCACCTATAATATGGTAATTCTCATTGTACCTCATTAGAGAATACAGAATTAGAATACAGAATAGAGAATACAGAACTAGAGAATACAGAATTAGAGAATGAAGGAAAAGTCTATGAAAGGTGGTTAGATTCAGCTGTTTTGCTGTAACAGTAGAGGAGTCCCCTCTCTGCTTTTATTAATTATGCACTTCAGCAGTGAGTTTTGCAGTGAAATTTCCACATGCCTTAAATTTCCACTAATGAATACACATAAAGTGCTATTGTTGGTCCCACTCCCTTTTTATTCACTGTAAAAAAAGCTTATTTTGTTTCTCTCCTCCTGCATTGTTTTCCATTCACTGTGTTGTCTTGTAGCACCTCCGTGATGATTTTGATCCTGCATGACACTTTCAGCTGATATTTATCAAAGAAATTGCAGCAATGAATTAAGCTATTTAAAAGCTTAGTCCCTCTGTTCTAGACTTAAGCATATGTCAAACTGGTGGTGTTTGGAATTAGGAATGTTGTGCTGGCTCTGCTGCCACTATAATTCTGCCAGCAAAAGTTGTCCTGGTAAAGATTTATAGCTTAGAAATTGTTGTCCAACAGCAAAACAGAATGGTTTTGACCACATGAATATAAAAGAGTATTTTCTTTGAATTCTGCTTTCACTTCAAGACAGACATCTGTGAAGCCAAGTGGATAGGTTTCTGGTTTAGGAATAAAATCTGTCCTGGTGAATCAGTCCTGAAGCAGGGAAGGAGCAGCTTGCAAGAGGGAGCAGCAAGGGCAGAGAAACTGATTGGCCTGAAGCATAATCTGTTAATGCTACTTATAACCATGGAAAAACCACAAAAGACAGGACAGGATTAATTAAATTTTATTTTTTAACATCAGAAGATGGCATTTAAAAGGTGTTTTAGTCCCAAAATCCTTTGAAAACCTCCTTCTTGTATTCTTTTTTCCTAATAAATTCTACTAGTTCTACAAATAGTTGATAGAAGCAAAGGTGTGAATTTAAAACATGGCACATATAAAAAAACCTCCTAGGAATGCTTTTGCCTTTTCTTATCACTTTTCTGCTGATACGCTGCCAGGAACTCTATATTTTTTTTTCTTTCATTCTGGCATGAAGTCAGAATTAGTCTTCAATAATGCTCATCAATGTTCTTGCTAGTTCATTGCTTTCTTTTATTAGGTAGTGTTATATGTGTCGTTTGCATCTAAATTCCTGCAGTCTATGGTGAATTTGGGACAAATCTGCTACTAGAAATAGAGAAAAAATAAAATTGAAGCATAATTTTGATGGGAAAAGGCTCTGGATTGATTTACCCCCCTACTGTTGTAATACAGCAGCTGGTCAGGGATCAAGCGTGGTGGGGGCTGTGGAAGAAAAAGGCGATGTCTGTCCTTCCCAGACCTCCCTATCAGACAATTAATGAATGGATATAGACAGGGAGGGAGGCAGAAGGACACATGAGCCACTCTGAGTCAGAGGGCTGCAGCAAACCCACAGCCGAACACTTAAGGATGCTATTGACGTAATGCCACAGGAGAATTATAAGGATAATGAGGAGAGTTTCACAGATACTTATAGCTGCCTGGGAAAAAGCACAAAGGTGCCTAAGTGAGTGTTTTAACAAGTGGGAGATAAGGGCTTTTATCCTGAATGGATTAGAGGACAGAGCTGGTTTCCTGACGCTTAATGAAAGACAAGAACTTCATCATAAAGAACCTTGAAAGTGAAGCTTGTGTTTGATGCAATGGAGAAGAGGGTCCAGAAACCCAAGAGGGGTCTGAGGTGGCTCAGTATGGGTGGGTTGGTGGGTAAGGGGGGAACATAAACAAATCTGTTGAAAGGAAGGGAAAAAAAAACTGAAATAGAGGAAAGGACCTGCTCGGGAAACCTGCACCTTTGGGGGATTAAGAGAGGGTGGGTGCCAAAATGTTACCTGAAGCAGTTTTCAAGAAGGCTCAGGCCAGGGCAGCACCCAGGTGGGCTGATGGGACTGTGCCCAAGGAAAAGGAGGGAAGGAGATAAGATTGTGAGTCCAGAGGGAGAGTTAAGGGTGTCTTTGAGGTTTATGATAAGCTGAGGCTGTATTGCTGCCAGAAAGGAAGGGAGGAGAGAAAGTTAAGCCAGGGACACAAACACAACACGGGCGGGGGAGGAGAGGCTGAAGGGAAGAAATAACTGAAGAAGTAGGAAGAAAATTAGAGAGTTCTGAGCAAAGAAGCCAGACAAGACAAGATTGTGGGTGGTGAATGATGCCAGAGCTCTGGGCAGACTGAAGAGGATGAGGCTGAAGTGCTGATAGAGAAGTTTGATTAAGATAAGGCCACTTGCTGTGCTGGGAAGAGCAGTAATCGTGAGGGCTAGAGGCTAGCATTTGTGTGCCTTTGATCTTTGAATAACAGCACATAAAAATCCCTTGCATTCGTAATTTCTGTGTTTAACTTTGTCTCTAAAACCTCTTGCATTTGTGTAATTACTTTCACCCTAAAGTATTTCACAGAGGGGACACTAGTTTGGTCAGCAGAGATTTTGGAGTGAACCAGAGCAGGTGTCAGTTCTGGACAATGCAGAATGGAAGGTGGGAAGCAGCAGCAGGTCTCACAGAATGCATGGGTAGACCTTCCTTTGAGAGTATTAGATTGAAAGCAGATGAAAAAAATCCTCAGAAAAATTAAAAATGAAAAATAATTCTCTTTAAAACCTTCCCTACTGTGACAACTTACAGGGAAAGAAGTTTTAATGGCCCAGTATCTCCTCTCTTATAGCCCTGGAAATAAAACAGTCTAGTTTAAAACTGAAGGCATGATGAATTAATGGATTATTTTCCAGCAGGAGGAACGATGGATGTTATTTTTCCATTTCCTGAGAAAATATAAATAATGAGGAAGTCGATATCCAGTATCTGACAATAAACAAAGAATGAGCACCCACTCTTTTGTTGCTGCACGATGGTAGCTTTCACCAGCCCAGTGAAATTGGGCTGGTGCAAATTACTTTCCAGAATGCCTCAGATGCGAAAGCAGTGAAAGTTGTGATGAAGAAAGCTTTCCTACAATCTGATTAATCAGTCCTAGAAAGGCTTGTTTTTGAAATAGCAAGAGGGCTGCTGCTTGATACCCAGAAATTGTGCAAGACAGCAATCAGCAGCAGGGCTCTGTATGGTAGGACAGCAAAACATTGCTTTGTGGGGAAGGTGTTGCTTGTTCTCTTCTCTTTTCTGTATGGTTTTCATTTGTGCAGAGGTCCTTTATCCCCACCCCAGGCTTCCTTCCCACATTTCCCCCTGAGAAATTCCATTGTGGCTGTCACAACTATATTCTAAACCTTCCAGTAATCTGCTGCTCACTACTGGTGAGGATGTATCACACCCACAGAACCATTATTCAAGCAAATCCCTGACTTACATTATTACTATTTCTCAGTTTTCCTGCATTATTGCTCAGAAAACATCTGCTTCTCTGTTCAGCCTTGCAGATGACTGGCTCCACCTCTAGGCCAATTACAGCTGGGTGCACAGGGTGAGAGCTGTTTATGCTCAGCTTTTTATTTTCATTTAGGAAAAATCAGACCGGAATATTCTGTTACATAGATGGCTCTCATTACAGGCACATTTCTACTGCTACACTTACCTGCTTAAAGCCTAGGAGGAAGGAAAGTTTTCTCTTTATTCAGTCCTATAATGAAAAACTCCCAAATATTTCCTAAAGTTCATACATAAATATGTTCATAATGTCCCTTTAAAAAAAATAAGTTTCTTACTACTAAGAGAATCTTATTGGTATCAGGTAATATCAAAATACTTTTCATGTTTGTTTGTTTTTTTTCAAATGACAAAATTTCTCGTGCTTTTATACCCAACACATCTTCATATTTGCATTCTCAGCTAAAGAATTGGAAAGGGAAACATGGGTTTAAGATGAAAGCTCAAAAGGGAGATTCTCTGAAAATGTTACTTAGTGCATACACTAATGTACCTTATTTTACTGGAACCAAAGTTTTCATGGACTCTCACATACTCTCTGAATACATTCTGAGACAGAAATTAAATACTTAATGACAAAATAAACAAAATCTGCTCTGGGAAGTCTAGAGTTTGCTTTTTGCTTTTAGTCAAGAAGTACTTACTTGATAAATGAGTCACTTTTAGAGATCTTGCACACCCGAGTGGAGGCAGAGGCTCAGCAGAAGATTACTGGGAGATAATGGGGCAAGTCATATGAGAAAACATGATGAAACAGCAGAAAATTTACATGCTGTTTTGCTTCTTCCTTTTGAAGTAATAAATCGGAAGCTTTTGTGTTTATTTCCAAATTCTGCCTGTTGCTGGATGTATCCACGTGCTGGATGATGACATTCCCACTCCCATGGTCCCAGCTGTGGGCAGCTAATGCCAGGCTGGGAAACAGCCCTGGTGAAACAGCCTGGGCAGCTCCAGGTGCCTGGTTCCGTAAGGGACTGAGCACATTTTCAGAGTCCTTTCTGTTGCTTGCACTGGCCCAGTGTCATTCAGATAAAAGAAACTGGCTGACCAAAGGCCCAGAAAACAGCCAAAATGAGGTTACTAATGAACAGCAGGCAATATATTTTATTATTTAACATGAATCCCCTTAGATATTGGCTTATGGGACAGAATAGTCTGGTCATGCCTGTAGTCAGAAGGATTAACCCGTATCACATGCCACAAATGCTTGTAGTGCAATTACTCTAAAATAATTGTGCTTTGTCTTGGTGCAAGAGCAAAAGACATGTCCTGTTTCACAGGATACACACACCCCCCACCCTGCAGCCCCAGGGCTGGGCTCAGGACACTGCTTTATGTGCCTGGCTGATGTGACAGAGCATCCAGAGTGTGCTCAGGGGGCTCTGGCCCAGGGAGCACGGCTGGGCAGGGATGCCTTGTCTCCTGCTCCCATGGGCCAATAGAGAGCTGTTCTCATATGCAGGAACTCGGTGACAGAGACCTTGAGAGAATCCTGTTAAATAATTTATGAGGGAGGAACTTGTCAGGACTAGGCAGAGAAAGGTGACAAGACGTACACGGCATAGGGCAGGTATGGAGTGAACTTTAAACTCAGAGCTTCAACAGAGCTTGTGGACAAAAGGGCACTGATTTTATCTAGGTGAGGCTGGTCTTGTTAATTGTTGCAAATTAGTGTACTCAGGGTGCTCACACCGGGCACAGATGATGCAGGGAATGGGACCACTAGTGGGGAAACTGGAAAAATTTCAGTGCATGTAGTGATCTTAATATCTTGCTGGTGAGAGCATTCAGACAGGGAGAGGGGAGCTGATTTGAAAATACATTTTCATTTTAAATATTTTCACACAATTCTGGGTCCTGTCCTCTTTGTAAGGCTGAGAAGTAGGAATACTTCTTGCTAAAGGATGGAGGGAGGGACACAATCGGGCCTTATGTGAAACTATCCCATAGCCTGAGTGAAATTACCAAGCTGAGTTTTTGCATATGCACCCAGGGCACCGGGAGCAGAGCACAGTGTGACTCTTTAGTTTATTTTGGGAGAATATGATCTGATTTGACTCAGTATTTTTGTTCTGCCCTGCAAAGCAGCCATGTGGGACAGTACAGAGAAAGGACAGACAATTCTGGAGTACCTGTGTTCAGCTTTGATCAGAGTTCACATCTACCTTGCTGTTCTCTGCCTGTCCCCTGCTGTTCCCTGTCTGTCCTCTGCCTGTTCCCTGCCTGTTCCCTGCCTGTTCTCTGCCTGTCCCCTGCTGTCCCCTGCTGTTCCCTGTCTGTCCTCTGCCTGTTCCCTGCCTGTTCCCTGCCTATTCCTTGCCTGTTCTCTGCCTGTTCTCTGCCTGTTCCCTGCCTGTCCCCTGCTGTTCCCTGCCTGTTCTCTGCCTGTTCCCTGGCTGTGTGCTTCTCTTCTCCACCAAAGGCACTCTGCTGGCAGCTGGCAGGAGCACACTCCTGCTGCTTTGGTGAGGATTAGCTGGAATTTCCTTTGTTCACAGTAGAGTTTCTGCCTGTGGAGGATGGCAAGGATTATTCCTCTTCAGGCAGGTGATTTCTGCTTGTGCTCTGACACCCTCCATAGAGCTCAGAAGTTGATAGAAAAATGTGTCAACAGCCTTTATTTCCCAAGGACTTAGCACATAAACTGCATTTTTCCATTTTTTCTTTCTTCTTCGGCAGAGACCAACTGAGACATCATGATATACAATGAGAGATGCTGCATATAGTCAGTGTTCACAAATTACATGTAGTCAATAAACACTAAGGATGGTCTCTCCATCCCATAACTGGCACATTTTCAAGAAAACTTTACACTGATCAGCTGGCCCAAAGTGGGAGTTGCTGTTGGAAGAGGTATGCCACAAATTGCCGCTCTGCAATGGGACTGTCAGCTCCCTGAGCCTGAGCGAATCATCAGTTGTCAAAATATGTCTCAAAGATAACGAGCACCTAAACCTCCTTTTAGGTTTATCTGCTCTCTGCCAGCTCTCAGTGAGGGGTTGTCTTATCAAGCATTGAAAGAGCTGTGTTTCATGCTTCTCCTCACACACTGCTATTTAAGGCTCTGCTTGTTGGAATTATTTTCTTTTTTTTTATTTGGTTTTTAGAACCAGAGCTATAAATCTGAGAAGTATTTTACATGCTGTGTTAGGCTTGATTGAAATCCCGTTTAAATCAATGAAAGCTTTCCTACTGACTGCAGTGGAATTGGTGCTTGGGAAATCAGGAGAAAGTGTCTTTTAAAATAAGAATTGTATCCATGTCATAATGCTTATTACCAGTAGCAGGAAATAAACCAAAATATGCATATCTTTCCCCAAAATGCTTCATATATCATTTAACTGCTACCTATATACACTCAGCTGGGACAGAGAGTGCAGAAACAGCTCTTCTGGGCTACCTAATAATTCTGCTTTGTAAACACAAATCAGTGAGAAAAACAAAATCCCCTTATCTGGTTGATAAAAATGTTCATATAAAATTGAAATTACGCAAGAGGAAACATCCAGCAAGCATCACAGCCTGCTTCTGAAAACCTGGAAGGAAAAGCTTCCTTGTAGTCTCATTTCTGTGAAGTTCTGTGTAGAAAATATTTCTTTAATGCCTCACACTTTCCATGGACAGGTGCTTTTAGGAAATCTTGATCTTCCCTTTTTATTTTGTAGCAAATCTTGCGGCTGTGACCTGGTTATCAAAAGTTGTGAGCAAGAAAAAAAAATATAAGTAACAAACGCTTGTGATACTTGTCTGGATAATTGCATGCAGATCCAGGAGACTGAAATGAAAGTGTGACATGTGCATGTTACTTTGTCATCAAAATTTCTGCAGTCTACTGACGAACTGGTTACAATAGAGACAAGCCTCAGGTCTCCGGGGATGCTACAGAGATGTGAGGATCCTCAGCTCTTGTCAGAATAGAATTTTTAGGTGGTACTCTCAGCTAACAGCGAAAATAATTATAGTTGTGGTATTTCAAAGTGTACCTTTGCCAAGAAAGTATTTAAAGCGTGAGTCGAATTTTCACATGCTGACGAGGAAGAAAGGAAACGGTGCAGAGAAATCTCCGTGCAAAAACAAGCACTGCTGCTGCAGTGATGAACCATTTGATAGTGCCTTTATCAGCGTGCAGGCAGATTCTGAAAAGCATGAGCCACGGATGACTGTTGCAGCTTGTTATTTGCCTTATGGGAGGCAAGAAAGGGCTTCTTGTTTGATTGGTAAGATGAGCTGCCTCGTTGCACAAGGCAATGGAGGAGAAATGCCTGGTGAAGTATTTCCTAAGCTTTCTTGGATTCCTGCCACAAGGAAGTGCAGGGAGTGTAGTCACAGTGAATGGAGCGTTGTGAAAAGGAATTAGAAAAGCAAAGTGCCTTTAAAGATTGTGGCAAAAAACCCCAACCACCAAACAAACCAAACCCCCAGCTGTTCAGTAAATTACAGAGATGGCAACAGAAATAGGTGAGGGCAGCAAGAGAGTATGAAAGACATTTTGGAGCCGAAAATGAGAAGCAGAAATTCTAGACCTGAAAAATGCTGAGCTTGTCTTTTCTACTGCTTCTAGATGTTAACATAAGCACTTTTGAAATTAGTAAAACAAAGATAAAACTCTGATAAGAGTAAGTTTCTGATTCCTCCATGAGTCACAAGGTTTCCAAATACTGGCAAACAATCTGGGACCCACTCCTGAGAGCAGATGAGTGGGAGGCTGCCGTGGAGCTGCTCTGAGGGCTGAGAACACAAACATGCCTTCCCTGAAGCAGTGAAGATATGCAAACTCCATTTACTTCTCTTCGTGGTTATCAGGGGATCACAACACTTACCTAAGCTGAAAATGATTTGCTGCTTTAGCTTTCCAAGTTTAACAGCCATTAGAAATGACTCTACTGATGCTTGCATTACATTGCTCATCTGAGTCATTAAACACAAATTGTAGCAGAGTGAACAAAAAATGTCCTGTCTGTTCTCTTTCCAGGTGTGGTGAAGGTGTAGATAGAAACAAATCAGCAGCCAAAGCAGGCCTGTGAATTTCCTGAACCTGTAATCTGAGATCTGTGCCTGATATGCCAAATCAGCTTTTGGACTCTGAGATCAAATTGTTGGTCTTTACCAAGACAGAAAACGGAGAGAGATGTCTGTTGGTTTGAGCAGACCATTGATGTTCAAGGTGTGCTTTTACATCTAAAGAAAACACTCTTAGTTCAAAAATGTACAACCCCCCCCTCCCACCATGCAATAGGGACAAACTGTTTTTATCACCTGCCTTTATCAAAGCAACTTGAGATAGTTCCACACCGCTGTGAAATCAGTGGCATTTTCTGTTTTTATAAAGCAGAACAATTTTGTTTCATGCTAAAATAGAACCTGGTGTTTCTACTTGGAAAAAAAAGATTACATGCTTTTCACTTTTTATAAGACATTCTGGAAAGAAGGCAAGGTACCTTTGATTTTGTCTACATTTTTCAATTTTTTTGTTTCATTTGCCAAACAAGATCAAAAACTCACACAGTGGAGATCTATTTTCACTAAAAACACACTACCCATTTCCATTCTACCATCACAGTACCCATGTGAAAATGAAAATAAAACTTAAAGTGTACTTGAAGGCAACTAGGCAATATTATCACAGAATAATGGAATGGGAAGGGGTTGGAAGGGACCTTAAGGACTATCTAATACCAACTCTGCTGCCATGGACAGGGACATCTTCCACCAGACCAGGCTGCTCAGGGCTCATCCAAAGTGTCCCTGAACACTGCCAGGGATGGGGAATCCATGACTTCAGTGAGCAACTCCTTCCAGTGTCTCACCACACTCACAGTAAAGGATTTCTTCCTAATACCTGACCTAAATTTCCCCTCTTTCCTTTTGCATCCATTACTCCTTGTCCTGTAACTACAGCTCTTGGCGAAGAACGTATTAAAAAATTAAAAATACTTTTAAATTGTTCCATTGTTTATTGCAAGACAAACGGGTTTATATGTTATTTGTGCAGGTCATTCCCCCTGTTAACCGGAGAATGGAAGGGAGTAGCGTTGTGCAGGCAGCTCACAGGTGCCGGAACAGGTCGAGCTGGGAGGGATTTTAAGGCCGGTGTGTTTCCAAGCCCGCCATGGGCAGCCCGGGCTGGCTCCGAGGAGCGGGTGTGACCCGCGACATCCCGATCCAAATTCGGGATTTTTCCCGACAGCCGGCCCGGCCCGGCCGCCGCCAGGGGGCGCTGTGGGCACGGGGCCTCTCTCGGCGCGGCCCCCGCCGGAGCCTCCCCGCTCCAGAGAAACCTCCCCGAACTCGGGAAACCGGGAAGGGCGATCCCCGGGCGCGGCCAGGGACGAACCCCGGGCGCGGCGGGGACGGACCCCGCGCCGGCCGCGCCTCTCTCCGCGCCCCGCCAGTCGCTCCGCCCCGCGGGACTACATCCCCCAGCATGCCCCGCGGCGGTGCCGTCCGGCGCGGCTGCCGTTTTCCGCCGGTCGCGAAGTGTCGCGCAGCGCGGCCGGAGCTGGGCTGNGCCAGGCGTCCGCCATGGAGGAGGAGAGCATGGAGGAGGAGGGCGGCGGCGAGGCCATGATGGACGACCAGAACCACAACAACTGGGGCGCGGGCGGCTACGGGCGGCACCTGCTCGGGGAGCGGCTGCTGCCGCCGGCCGGGCCGCCGCACCCCGCGGGGTCCGAGCACAATGGCGCGGGGCTGCGGGGCTGCGAGCCTGGGGCATCGCCTGGCAGAGCGGGGACAGCCGGAGCCATCGCCGCCATCAACATCAGCGCCTCGACCTCCAAGTTCCGTGAGTGAGCCGGGCCGGGCCGGGCCGGGCGCGGGGGCCTCGCCTGCTGCGCTGAGCCCGCTGCCCCCGCTCCCCGCTGGGGCCGGGCTCGGCTCTGCCCGCCCCGACGGGGGTCTCGCCTCCAGAGGCTTCTCGGAGCCGAGTCAAACGGGTTAAGGCGAAAATGACCTTTCCTCGCCTTGCGTCCCAGCTTGTGCTTTGCTGTCACGGTGGTTGTGGCTGTAGACCTGGGAGACTGAGCGTGGGCAGGGCTGTTGCTCTTTCTGAAGTCTTTTAGCTCAGATCGTACTTTCCTGTAGACTGTCTCAGCCTAGAGATGAATTGTAAGTCTGTTTGGAATTGCTGGTGGCAGCTGTGGACAGAGCTCCTGGAAGGGGCATCCTGTCTCAGAACGGACGAGTATCTGCAAAAGTCTGAGGAGAGCGACAGAAGATTAATTTACCCAAGTTATCCCCAAAAATAGAATCATAACATCACAGAATGGTGTGGGTTGGAAGGAACCTTAAAGACCATATTGTTCCAAGACCCCTGCTTGAGCAGGGACACCTTCCTCTAGACCACACAGCTCCATCCATCCTGGGCTTAGGTGTTCCAAAGTAGCTTTTACGTTTAACTTCAAACAAAAATAGCATTTCTTTCCTATTTTTTTTCTGAGCTGGGATTGAGGGAAGGGAAGACTTTTTGCTGCACATTTCAGTTTCAGTTCCTCTTTTTTTTTCTAAAAGTCACCCTTCTGGGAAAAACAGACCCTTTTTTCTCATGTGCTCAGAAAACTTGGATTTGGATAGTTAAAAACATTCCTGGAAGTGCAACTGTGTAATTGCCATGGTACAATTCGGATGGGAAATGCACTTTGTGTGCCCTCCCTGCTTTCCCCAGTGGTGTCCCACCTGTCCAAGTCCAGAGATGATCAAAAGCTCAAAGTTCAGGCTTCTGGATTTCTGCTTCTGGGGTAAGCCTGGGTTTTGTGGCACATAGCCAAGGCTGGCTGCTTTGAAGTTAAGACTCCCAGGCTCTGTGAGCTCCCTGGCACTTTGCCTGCCTTGCTTGTCAGGGCTCCAGGTACCTTGGGGTGGCTTTTAAACCCTCGAGACAGTTGAAATGAGATGTTGTTCGGCCTTGCTAAACTAGGCTCTTGAAGTCCTAGTCCAGACATTCAGAATCTTAGTTTTTCCTGCTGTTTCAGAATGAAAATGGTTTTCAAGCTGGATCTCCAGCAAGTGGGAAGGTGGCTTTCCAGCTAATCCCCAGTTTATGTCTGAGGGGGTGAAGCAGCAGCAGCACAGCACCATGATTTTGCTTAGGGTGTGGTTTTGGAGTTCTTGTTTTCACTTCTTCAGCACTGGTATGGCAACATAATATTTTACTGATATATTTTTTTTTTAAACTATTACTTTCCTGCAAAACAGAAAATTCTCTAAGTGAAATTCATTAGAACTTTTCCACAACTTTTGTGTTGTGGATAGTTGTGATGGTGCATGTAAGTGAACAGAACCAGTCCAGCAGTATTGACTGAGAACCTAAAGGAACTGGGCTGGGGTCCTGCCTGTTCTTATCCTGGCTCTCACAGAGGATCCCCTAATCACCTTTGTTTAATTTTCACACACAGAAAAGAGAAGAAAGATTCCTTTGGATATAAATGTTCCCTAAGAGGGAATCAGTGTGTGCTGGATCTCTCCTGTCTGCTCTGTGCCAGTCATGGCAGAACAAGTGTAGAGAAGTTTGGCAGTCCTGAACTTGATAGAAAAGCTGTTCTCTGCTGCAGAAGGCATTTCTGCAGCTCAATGAACAACAGCTCCTGCCTTGCTTCATGTTGCAGAGGCTGTCCTGGACAGAGTATCCTTCCTGTCTTTCAAAGAGGCTAAATCCAGTTCACCTTCCTTGAGGTTTTGGTAAGACTGAGAGCTAAAATTAGAATAATGCATAGTTCATTTAAGAGTTTTTCTTTAATAGCTTTTCTTCTATTTAAAACAACTAAAGAAAAGCTTCTATGTTGTAGTAAACTTAAAATTAAATGTTTGCAGTTGATCAGCTTCAGTCATAGCTGTGGATTTATAAAGCAGTAGTGTTGTGAAAAGTACTATTCAAAGTTCATGAGGGAGAAAAGAAGACTAAGAACTTTTAATGCTTAAATAAAAACTCTTCTGTAATAGTAATTGCTGCATAACTTGACTGTGGTGAGCAACGAAGAGTTTCCATTATGTTTCTTTTATCCTTTTCAGGAAAGGCTGGTTGTAAATGTTGTTGGTTCCTGTGCCATCTGGGCCAGGCACATGTGGCTGTGTGCATTGGCATATCCACGAAATCTGCTGCCTTCCCTGTTGCATAACATTGCTCAGTGCAGTGTGTGTGCACTGCTGCGTGGGCAAATGGTCTGATGGAGAAAAAGTTACTTTTGTTAACCAGCCTTAATGCAGGCTGAAAAACGGGTTATAAAAATAGAAGAGAATTGGAAGCAACCACGGGGCAAACGCATAAACTTGCTAATGTGTGCTGGGACGTGTCAGGCAGGGGGGCAGAGCAAAATCTATTGTGAGAACGTGCTCATGGGGGCTGAGAAAAAGAAAAGCACAGGGCCACAGTCTGTAGATGACTGTTGGACAGCTGCCTGAAGAGTTTGTACACTTTAGCAAAATACTGAGGATTGTAGGGTGCACTGCTAATTGAGCAGTAGAGTTTCATGTATCTCACTTGGTGAGATGAAATACAGTTTCTGAAAGAGGCTTAGTTGCTTGCTTTCATTTTTATTGCCAGAATAAATGACAGATAATTGTCAGACTCGTGTCTGCGTGCTTGGCAGTAGGTTGGATCAGCCATCCTGCTCTGTCTCTTGCTTTTTAGCTACAGATTTGAAAAAGTGAGTGTGTGTAAGATTTTATTATCAGTTTCATGGGGAGTGTATACCTACTATTAGTGTGGTTTTTTGTTTTGTTTTTTTATTTTTTAAATCTTAGTAGCTTTTGCCATTCTTTTCATTGAAGTTGATATCAAAGAATTTGGTAGCTTGAAGCAGACTGTGTTTCCATTATGACTATAATACTGATATATCTAGGTTATGATAGCTCATGCATATTCTTTATTACTGAAATGGTTTCACTGCTGCATTTCACCTAAAGTTTTCCTTTTGAACTTTTTTTTGTGTGGAAAAGCAGCAGTTGTTGCTCAAGCTTTGCTTGTGAAGTCTTTAATAATTTTCTGGAAAATGCTGAATTCTCTGGAAAACACTGACTTCTTTCAATTCTATCAGACTGATTTGTCTCCCAGCCCCACCCCCTCAGCCTTGCTGGAGTTGGATAAAATCCTGCATTCTAGCAATATTTCTTACAAAATATCAGTATCACTTCCCAGAAGCCAACTAAATTGCAGTTTGGGAGTGGAATATGTCGGGCAAATCCTTTTAAATCTTGAATACTCTGTGTAGGGATAATAATTTAAGCATGACATCCTAAAAAGAGAGAAAAATAAAAAATTAAAGGACAATCTGTCTTTCCTTGCTAAGGATCTGAGTGATTCTTTCCTTGCTGGTCTCAACCTTGTTCTTGCAGAATTTGTAATTGGAGGGTCTTTAGGCCACCCTTCACTGCTATGTGTGTGAGGATTGAAGAAAAAGGATGTTACTAACTTGTGATAGTTATTAAAAATTTTAAAGTACTTTGCTTTCTGGATTAAAAGAATAAAAATAGTGATTGTTCAATTCGTAGTCTTGGACTTTTAGCTATGTAAATATTGTAGTTGGCTTAGTTTCACAACTGAAGTGTGGAAATCAAATTACATAGTACTTGTGAGAGACTTTTGAATGAGAAGGAAGCTTTTCTAGAATGTTACTATGAATTTATCAGTAAATTTTCTATGCAAGTGTCATGGGGCTTTTTGTAAAAGCATTTTGTCCTTTACCTGTGCAGCATGTCGAATGGGCAGACATTCCAGTCTGCTGCTGCTGCTTTCTTTTTCCATATTGTAAAAAAATAATTAACAAATTAACACCTCAGCAGCCTGTTAGAATTATTTTGCAGCGTTCCCAAATCTTACTTGACTATTTTCTTTCAAATCAATAGGGCTCATTTAATATGTTAAACCAGATGTGGGCGTGATTATACATTAAAATCTTAAAAGCAAGACTTGGTCTAATGTTTATGCTGACTTCAGCTTAGTATTTTCTGTGGAACAGAGTGGTTCTGTGGAGGCCCATCTTTTTTGGGGTAACAAAGTGAGAAACAAACGCTCAGGTTTGGCTGCTGGGTGTAAGCAGGAATAGTGAAGGTGCTCTGTGGAGACAAGGCATTGCAGGGCAGGGAGCAAGGGCTGAGTTCACCGGCAGGGAGGAGCTCTGCTGTCCCTGGCTGCGGGGCTGCTCCTCCATGGGGGAGCTGAAATGCTGGTGCTTGTGCAGCCAGCCCTGTGAGCTGCACTCTCCTTGGCAAAGGCTGATGTCCTTTCAGGCTGCAGGCTAGGCTCTTGGGGCAGTGGGGACCCTGTCACTGCTCAGACACTTTTGGGTTAACTGGATCTGATCCTGTAACAGCTCTGAAGGAAGAGGGCACCAGTGGCTGCAGCTGGATGAGGAGGAGCCAGGAGTGCTGCTCTAACATCCTCTAAGCAAAGTTTCTGGCTGAAATACCCTAACACAAAGAAATCTATAGTACTTGCTTATACACATAGAGTTCCAACACCTCCTTGTCTCACACCTCTCTAGTCCGTGTTCACTTTACAATCTTTTTTTTCCTCATGATATTCGTAACTGTTTTGCCAAAATCCTTACAGTTGTTCCTTATAATGCCACCAAAAGTGGCTCACTCACCCAGCTTCTTTCAACCCCTTGTGAAAATACCTTTCAAAAATTGCTTCTCAAGCCCATCAGTGAATCTATATTTAAATGTATATTTAAAATTCATCCCTAACCAAAATATTTCTTTCCAGTGTTGTGTCTAAACTGGTTTGTGTGGAGTGAGAAGTATCTTTATTCTCTGTTCCATTAAGGCCAGGCCCACATGTGGAGTTCAAATGAAGAAATTGTTTTAGATTTCCTAGGCTGGATAGTTTTTGATCCTTTTATGTTTTGATAGATCTGATTTGATTTCATTGCTTGAATTCAAATGATAGATTTGATTGAGGTGCTGTTGGTTGCTGAGGGCTTTTTGAGTGGGTGCTGTGAAGCTGTGGTGGTGTGACAAGGCAGTGAGGTAGTGCTGCGAGTACAGCCCTGGAGGGAGGGTGTGAACCTGTTGGAGCTGAGCCACGAGTGGTTGGTTCAGAAATGCTCCCTGAAAAGAGAGAGATCCAAACCCTTCTGAGGCTGTGAAGGCGCCCTGAGTCACTGGTGCAAGAGTTGGGAAGCTCAGGAGGAAGGTCGGGGAGCAGTGGGGAATGCTGATTTAAACACCTCCTATTCTTCCCTGTGGTGATCTTTATCTGGAAAAGGAGTGTAATTGTCCCTGCTAGAGGGGAACTGTAATACACATTCAAAAAAGTTGCCTGGAAGCCTAACTGCAGTTGAAGGCAGAGGGAATTGCATCATCTTTTAGACCAAGGAAGCTGCTGGTCCCATCTGAGATTTGTGAAATTAATACATCTGCTGGGAAGGAATATTCAAAACCCCACCAGTCTTGACCAGAGCTTGTTCTCCTGAATGTGAAAATGTTAATAATTGATTCTGAACCGCCACAAAGTTACATAATTTATTAGTCTGAACTAATCTTTTAGTAAAATTTTTGTTATTATATTTTCATGTTAGAACTCCCAGGCATTTGCTTTTGTGTGTTACTTAGGCCCCAGAGAAACACCAAAGCACTGATTTGGCAGGTTTTCTGGTTTTATATTTTGTAAATACAAAGTTACAAATTCAAGTCTGGGCTTTAGTTTTAGATTAGGTTGTTTTGGTAGAAGTGAGCTGTTCTCGGGTTTTTTGGCCTGGTTATTGATGTGATCTGAAATCACAGAGCATTCACTTGTTTCTGGTCTTTTAGGTGAAGTTACTAAATCTGTTCTTGTCTTTTTCTTGCAGTGATGAATGTTATAACAATTGAAGACTATAAGAGCACATATTGGCCAAAGTTGGACAGTGCCATAGATCAGCTTTTAACTCAGAGTCCTGGTGACTACATCCCTATCTCCTATGAACAAATATACAGGTAAGGAAATACTTTAAATGCTACATAACTTATTTTTTCTTTAAAAGGAAATGTTTATTTGATTTTGCTGTCTTTGTATATGTCATATTTTGTACTTTAGAGGAGACAAATGGGAAAGTTATGTGAAATACAGTACTGTTTAAATGGTTAAAGTGAATAATAGATGCATATCTTGACAGACCATGTTAACAGGAATAAAAGCTAAAGAACTAAAATGCAGAAGTGCTGAAAACACTGTTAGAATAAACCCTATCACAGTTGCTTAGTGTGATGTACTAGGAAAGGTGCTAAATACTCAACATCCTTTTCTGTATTCAGATTGGCATGGTAGGCAATTGACTTAATGTGTCAAAAGGCTCCTTTATGGTATCTTACAGGAACCAATTTGGTGTGGTTGATGTGCAGAAGGGAATAGAAGCACCTGGTGCCAAGGTCCTTTGATGCAAATTGTCATTTGTGTGTTTTGGTATTCTCCCCTTGTTCTCCCCTTGCCCAGTTCCAGGCAGTTTGAAGGATACTCCTTTGTATCTCACTCTTGTCTGGAGAAGGCTTGGGCTGTAGCTGGCTTGGAGCTGCAGTTTGGTTTAAAAGGGATCTAATCACACTACAGAGCTGCCCTTCAGGCTAAAGTGTGCTCAGTACTGGGGATGGTGGGGGAATTGCTTCCCCAGCAAACTGCTGCTCCAAACCAACTGCTAAGTGCTTTAGAGACCTGGCAGTTTCTCAAGAGATGAACTAAAATGGAGATTTTTGTTCCGTAGGTGGCAGATATTCAGGGTGCTGGTGAATAGGATGGAAGGTGGATGGCTGCTGCTGGATTTACTGGCCAAGAGGCTTTAAAACCCCTGGCCCTTGCCAGCAGAACAACTGTGGCACTGCTGTCTTTGCTTTCTCCACCAGTGTTGCCCCCTGTGGAATAATGCTGCCAGCTCCACTTATGGACTGTTTTTAGAGATTTCAGCTCTGGTGTCTCATGCCCACTTGCTCTTACCCACTTTGCTCTTGCAGTTTAAAACTTTGGATTGGGAAAGCAGATAAAAGAAAGGCAGGTGTTCAGTTTTGTCCCATAGTCCTGTTGAGAATTTCAATGAACTTCCTCTTTCCTCTTCAAACTTTTGGAACTGCTTTTATCAGGACTCAGATACCAATCATCATGTGTATAAATAATTAAAATGAGTGCTTGAATGAAGAGAGCCAGCTTTAGTGTAAGTAGTCAGAATCCTTTCCCAGCTTGAAATCCCCAATGTCCAAACAGTTTGCAGTAAGACACCTCTCAAAAGTCATCTCTGATAAAGAGTAGGTGTGCAGAGTTAATGGTTTAATTATACCTAGTTGTGGTGTGGAGTTTATCCTGGCCATCTTTCTACTCCTCAGAAGTTTTTCTAACTGAGGGAATACTGAGTTTTGAGTTTCTCCTGGATAACTCCTGTACATCTGAGTCATTTGGTGCAGGACTGTAATGATGCATGAATATCTGTTACATGTATTTTACTATTACCAAAGCTAAAGATTTTCCATAGTTTAGTGTTACTGGTAAAGCTGATGTGTCAGTTTTCTTATAAAAATTATGTTTTTGGTTGTAATTACTCTGCCACAGCCTCTTCCAACCAGGAGATTTATTTTGATTTTTTTAAAATATTTTTAGACTGTTCATTTGGTTGACAATCTGAACAAGAGAGATTGACAAATTGATTTTTTTTTTTTTTTAATTGAATTTAACAAGGATGTTTGCTTGGAGTATTTTTGAGAGTCTATAGCAGATACGGAGCTTTGATCTTCTCTGCTTCTAAGCCAGTTCTTAAGTCTGAAAAATGGAATGTTTCTTGAAGTGCTTCAAACAGCTACATATATTTTCTTTTCTTTACAGTGAAATTGATGTGAGAATACAGTAGTATTTTTGATCACCTTTGTGCTGACTAAAGGAATCAGGTTTTCCGTAATGCAGACTCAAAATATATAATTATATACCCAAATATTTGGGTATTTGCTGTATTTGACATGGTCAGTGGTAGCTGTAGGAGTTTCCTCCCCAGCAGTGGGAGCTGGGAGGTGGCTGCCAAGGTGTGTGTGCAGATATTTACCATGGACCAATTTATCTGCAAGGTATCAAAGTGTCTTTAGTGTCTGTTTTCAGTCCAAAGCCTGCCTGTGCCTAGTCACTTCCAGTTAGAAAAGGGTTGGGAAAATTGGCAGAGAGGTGTGAAGGAAGGTTTGAGATGAGGAAAACGTGAGCAGCTGAGTTGTCCTTGTGGCAGCCTCCACTGCCTCCCAGGTGCAGTGCAGTTTTCTGTTCCTCAGGACAACTTAGAGAGCTTGGATATTCATCCTCTGCGCACCCTGTTAATGTCCTTTTTGGGATTTCCTTTTCCTGAGGTGTTTGGTTATGTTAAAGAACTAATGAGCCTGGGACTTCTTTTGGGTAGTGTCAGGGTAAGGGTGATTCACGGAATTAAGCCCACAATCAGGAACTGAAAACAGGATCTCAAAATGGGGAAGGAACCTCTAAATAGAAATGGTCAAATGTAAACACACCCTGTGTATACATGGGAAGACTGGTGTTAGACTACAGAACATGTTGCAGCAATAGTGTGTGTAACACTAAGGAGAAATGTACTTTAATATTCAGTTTAGTTGCATGCAAATAAAGCAGTCAACTTGTAGAAGGGGCTGTGTACTGGTTAGCTGTGGAGCAAACAAATGTGTGGTTATTTGCTGTGTTTATCCAACTGGCTGATTTTTTAAGAGATCACAAAAATCAGTCTTACTTTTCTTAGCAGTGTTTCTCTCTTTGGTCCAAACCAAACTGATATTTTTGTTCTTAGCAAAGAGCATTGTACCAAAATATATTTTTCAGTTGCTTGTTTCAAAGCAGTATCTGCTGTTGGTAGACTTGATATGAAAGAAAAAGAATGACCTTGACTGATAATATTTAAATAATATCAAACTACAGATACTCAGTTTTAAAATATGAGAGGTGTAGGGAGTCTTGATTTTTTTTTTAGAAATAACATGATTCACCAAATAATCAGAATTTTGCCATCTTTGTAGTTTGCCATTATGAAAACCATCTTCTCAGTAGGGAATTGGAAAATCATATTTCCCCTACAGAGATGGAGGGTTGCTGTCCCATAGCTTTGGGCTTTTGGGGACATTTAAAGCCTGCAGAATTCAAGGCTGGGGTCTGGACCTCCCTGGAAATCAGTTGTTTGCATGTCCTAAGAGCAGTCTCTGGCCTGAATTGCTTGCTGTCACCTCTTGGTACAGAGGAGTGAGGAGGGGAGCAGAACTGAGATGTGACTTAACAAGGTACCAGATGAAGTCTCCCTGGGCCTCTTGGATTTGGCAGCTAAATTTCAAAATGCTGACTGAGGAGTAAAAGCTGTTTGGTACAGTTAAATGCTGGTGTTAGTCCTGACAGCGATGACAACTCAAATAATATCTTGCTGAAAATAATACATGTGTTTGTTTTACAACTGCTGTAAATATGTCTTCAATGAATAGCCTTGTTTTGCATATATTGTATTGCAGTATGAGAAAATAAAGTATTCTTAAGAATCAAAGGTAGCACTGAAGATCAGAGTTAACACAGTAAAGCCATAGAATGCAAGCTTAGTTTTATTGCTCTTTTTCTGCATCTTTATTATGAAAAGGTAAAATTTACTTAGAATTTAAGTAACAAAGAATGGAGAAGCATGCTTGTCTGTAATTTTAGAACTTTTGCTATTTCTTTTTAACACTACCACAGTTTTGATGCAACTTCTATGATACTTGTCAGTATTCCCTTTCTTTTGGTAGGGGTTTTGCCCTAGAATAGTTGTAGAATTGTTAAACTTGCTTATTTTAGTGGAGACTTCATGCACATGGGAGAGACAAAAGCCAGAATTAGGAATGTCCTGGCTGTTTTGAAGTGCACTGTTAAGAGAACTCATTGTAAGTTAAAGTGAAGTTGGGGAGGGGGAATGGGGTGGACACCCTGGAGCCTCCAGGGGAGCTGTGAGAGCCTGCTGGGGCTCATTCCAACCTTAGGGCTGTGTTTAAAAGTTCAACAATCATCAAATTAACTCTATTATCCTCTAAATTGAAACTGGAGCAAAATGTTTTGAAGTCTGTTACCCTTCATTGCAAACTGTTGTAAGTTCATTGTTTGTTCCTATATTTGTTTCTGCAGTTGTGTGTATAAGTGTGTATGCCAGCAGCATTCGGAACAGATGTATAGTGACCTAATAAAAAAGATAACTAACCACTTAGAGAGAGTCTCAAAGGAGCTGCAGGTAAGAAGCTGCACAATCTAATTCTCTCTTTCCTGGGATCTGTGATTATATCAGAGCAGTTTGTAGGAGGCCCATGGAGGGGATTGCTATTAAGACTGATTTACATTAACTTACAAAATTGTCACCTACTTCACTCACTAATGGGCTGTCAGACAGAAAACCAACTACTAGATCCAAAGGTTTGGCACTGCCAGACCTTGGAGATCTCAGCCACTTGCAGAGCAGTGGCTAAACCTGAATATATGATACAGAATGGAGAATGGGAAATCTTAATATACTTGGGGATGTAAATACCTCAGTCAAACACGTGAGGTAAATGCCTGCCATTCCTGTGTAAATGTGTATGAACTGTTCATGGTTCTTGTGCACCACAAGCAGCACAAAAGGGAAAATCTAAAGGAAAAAATTTAAGTGAATTAAATCTAGATTGTGAAGTATAAGTTAAGAATTACTGCATATGGAGTTCTGTTACAGCTTATTCTGCATTTTTCTTGCCTATCTGTAGATGTCAGTGGTTTACAGCAGTCCTCATATGTATAGTTTGTATATCCCTATCCTTCTCTGCATCTTACTTGTGCATCCATGATTGTTTTCACCTGTGTTCCTTGTTGAATATTTTTTAGACTAGAATCTCCAAATATGTTCTTGAAATTTTCATTGTTGTAGCAGCAACATTGCTTGATTTTTTTTTTTCCCTGCAGCTTTTTTCATTCCATAACTGGTGTTTGATTTCTGTACTGATTTGCAGTGCATGAGGTAGAAAAGCCAAATACAAAGAAACCTTCAACTATAGCAGCTTTTCAGTGCTTCTAACATATTGATAGCTAATTTCTGTCAGCCCAAAATAGTCTTAATGCATGAACTGCATCAGATATTTCTGGCTAAACGTGCATTCCCAAAATATATAGCACTGTGATCTCTCTGATGTCCTCTTTGTTGCACTGTTTCCTTTTGTGGCTTTCCTTTTAAAGAAAAATAACCACCTAGCATTTAATAGGCATGGTATTTGCTAGGTTCTTTCTTCTTTTCTCTTTTATACTCTCTTTATTCCTCATGGAGTGGCAGCCTCAGTGTTCTGTAAAAATTGCTTGCAGTTGGTGAACATAGTATTTAAAATAAAGCCTTCCCTTGGTTCTGCTGAGCTGGTGCAGGTACATTTTTCCTTCTCTTTGTCAGAACTATGAATCATTTCAGCTATACAGGTTTGGCCAGTTCTTCTGATATATCCTATGGTAATACATGGCTTTGGTTTGATTTGAATTTGGGAATACCCCAAAATCTTTACTCTGTGCCAATCTTTGACTTCTTTAAGTCCCAAAACTGAGGCAGCTGATTTTAAAGTTTGCTTTAGCACATTTGAGCATAAATACTTCTGCCTAAAAACAAGGCTGCCTTCTGCCTTCAGCTTGTTGAAAGAATAATTGAGACAACTGTTTAATGCAATCTTAGCCTTGCAAAAGCTTTCTTATATAGGTTAGACACACCTGTAATATAACATGGTACCATCCTTGAGTGCATTATGTGAGTTTTGTCTGATGTGTGAACGTGACTTGGCTTTTGGATGAGAAATGGATCTTTTTGAGCTGCTGGAGGTGAAACTCACGTGCCTCAAAAAATTGTTCTTTGAAGAAACTGTTTTAGCTGTGGGTTGTGAAATTTACTCTTAAGAAATTACTCTGCTACAATATATTTTATTATCCTGATATTTCTTTGATCTTAATACGTTTTGGTGACATTCAGTCACTTGGGATGTATGTTAAAAATACAGTTCTAGATCTTTACTCTAGCAAGAATAGCAAATTACTTTGTAAATGTTGGCTGCTTGGAAGTTTCTGGTTCCCACAGGCAAACAATGAAAAAAACCTGTATATGTGAATCCTTTTAATGCACAGTTTGTGGTGTTTTGCTTTCTGACAGAGTCTCAGCTGCCAACAACATTTAAGAGTTCTGTTTATTTGGCAAGCTATGACTTGATGCAAGTTGTTGGTTTTTAATGTTCAGAGGTGCAAAAGTATCCCAGTAGAAGCAGGAATGTTGGTGTGTAAGAAAACAGATGGTTGTGGAAACTGAAATGGCAGGCAAGTGCAATGTGTTTCTCTGGACAGGCCAGCACCTTCTTTGCACAGCAGAGTAACAGTTAAATGGCAAGTGGGCTGCAGAATGTCTGCATGGAACCAACATGCCAGAGCAAGCTGTCTCCTACAGGAACCACTCACTCATCAACAGGCAAACCAGTAAAACCCAGATACCAACCAGTAAAAGTGGGAGCACCTCAGGGGACTGGTCAGACTTGCTCTTGCATAGATTTAGTCTCAGTGGAGTTTGGTTTCTCTCTTCAGGGCATTCACTGCAGAAGCTCCCTGTATATATTTATTGCCCCCCTCCCTGTGTGTGCAGCCCTGTGCTTGCCTGAGCAGCTGGCCACAGCTGGAGTCAGCAGAGTGAGGGACACTCCTGTGTCCTGAGCTGGGTGTCCCAGGCACTGTGCTGGGACACTCAGAACAAACCCTGCTCATGCCATGGGACTTCTCCTTTTCCACACTGCAGGACAGCTTGTGTGGTGTTGGTGTTTGCTTTCCTGGCATTCCTGCAGGTTTGTTTCACACCTTTCAGCTGGAGAGAGTTCCTTCAGTGGTGGCAGAGGCCACAGGAAGATGTGGCAGGGCTGGTGCATTTCTGTGTGCTGGCCATTGTGTGAGGAGCAGTGAGCAGTGCTCGCTGAGTGGGGTCCATGGGGATGGCATTGTCATCAGGCTGTGTGCCCAGGCATTTCCAGCTCCCTCCTCCCTGTGTCTGTCAGCAATGAGCCTCTCTCCACACTGCTCTGGAGAGACTCACTGCAAGGATTGCTTTCCTCTCCTGCAGCTTCTCTGCCTTAGTTAAGACAGACTTTTATTACCATGTGGACTTTGAGTAATTGAGAACTCAGTCTCCCTAATTCCTGAGTTGATCAGAATTTTGGATTTTGTCAGCTTAAAAAAAATAGTGTTTTCCTGCAGAAAACACAAATTAACTTGTTTCCTGTTGTCTTGAGGTCTGTGAAGCCTGTAGCATGCAGATGATTTTTATAAGAAGCTTTATTTGGAAAGATTTCACTGGTAATGGACATGGTTCATTATGTTGTGGTTTAAAATACTGTCAGCTGTTTTTTGTGGGTAATTGCAGAGTCATTCAGATGTATGAGGTAGGGTGGGTACACAAACATGCTTTCAAATTAAATACATCTCTTTAAAATGAGAAAAACTGTATTTGCATTAAGCACTAGTGTTTCTGGCTTAATTTATTCTTGTGCACTCTGATAAAGTAATTTAAATATCTCATCAGCAAAAGAGGCTGGAAAGTGCTCAGAGCAGTGACAATCAGAATGCACTGTGGCTTTGAGCTTGCTTGTCACAGTTTTTTTTAGCTTTTTTTTGTGCAGGCAGAGTGCAATATTTTCCTTTAAGTTAGAATAAACTCAGTGCTTCCTTTCCTCAGTGCTTGCTCTCAGTGAAATGACTGAGAGCTGAAAACCATTTATTTGTCATGTTGCACTTTTTTTCATCCATAGGAGAGAGAAAAAGGGATCTGTTGTTTTCTGTTTGTGGTGGGTTTTTTTTTATGATGATGAATTATATTTTTTTATAATTAACATGACTGCACTGAGGAGTCACTGGTGTTGGTAGATAATTTGCATGTCTGCTGTTTGGCCCCCAGGACCTGCAGGTTTATAGTCTTTGTTGTGCAATGCCAGAAAGGTTTCCTGCCTGATGTTAATTGTTAAAACTTCTCAGCCTTTTGTCCTGTCAGCTCTCAAACCAGTCAGTGCAGTGTATGAAAGTATTGCCCCACTTGATGTTTCCTTGGGAGAATGTCTATGGGAGTCAGGTGTCCTGGATGAGGGCTCATAGAAACCCTGGCAAAGGTATCAGCAAAAGCAGCTTTAACTATAAAGTGAATTACTGCTGTGAATTTTGCTGATCTGGATCAGATCACATGGCTGATTTGAGCTCAGATGGTAGAAACCAGAAGTGTTGTAAATGTTTGTATCTTTGGGTGTGGACATCAAAATGATGGCTTTTGACTTGAAGTAGTAGGGGTGACCATATTGCCAGGATTGCCATTAAAAATGACACAACCAGCAGCAAGTTAAGAGGGCATTCTTGCCTGCAGCTTTAAAGCTCAGCTTAGTGTCCTGTCACACTACACTGGGGCTGCAGACCTTGATGCAATTCCAGAAAGATACAAGGAAATACAGCACAAGTTAATATGTGTTTAATAGATAGAAAAAAGCTGAAGATTTCTTACTGCTACACAGTTTTAATAGTCTTTAAATACAATGTCTTTTTTTTTTTTTTTTTTTTACAAGCATGTGGAATGGGACTGGAACATGGCCCACCCCTGCTAACCTGCTGTAACACAGTTACATAAGAAAATGTCATGAGTTTTTGAACAGGTTTGAGTGCAGGCTTGACTAGGAAGACAGAGCCTTTGAATCAGTTGTGCTTTGGTTTAGTGTCTGTTTTTGTAAAATGTATTACTAATACCAATGTCTTGTATTAATAATACCAATGTCTAGTGAGGTAGAGCTGAGAGTCACATCCACTGCAAGGCAAGGTAAACAAGTTACATTTTCTTGAGAAAGAGCAAAGAGTGGTTTAGTAGATTCAGACCACTTACATGAATAACAGGTTAATTTGTGTAGTCATAGGCATTCTCCCTTTTCACCTGACAGGTGTGGGAGGGATGCTGCAGCATCTGTGCTGGCATTTTGGCAGGGAGCATATTCCCAGGAAAATGGAGCTGCCCATTCTCCATAGGAATGGAAGCTCTACTACACACACTGCTGGATGTGCCAGACAGCTCTTCACAACCACATTAACTTTGTGTTCCAAAAGCACAGAACTGTTCACTCTGTTTCTTTCTTGTGAACTGTTTCCGAGTTGTTTTGAACTGGCAGCTTCCTAGTGATTTCATATATTCAGTTTAAGAGTAATATTGAGACTGGTTTTCAAGCTGAAAAAACCCAGATCTTTTTCCAGATATGTAGTTTCTTGCCCAGAAGTGCATTGTAATGCCTAGATATTAGATTTCAAATAAGGAAAAGGTAATTTAGTATATAGGATTTTAATCTAATTTTGTTTGACTGTGTCTTGTATGTCATCCGTTCCCAAATGTGTTTTCTTGTTAGTTCTCATTTCTGTTGGTGCTGAGATGTTCACTGTGGTGTGTAAGGAGCTGAAATTGTGTCTTTAACATCAGCTTTTAAACAGCAGCCATAGTATTTTATTTTAAGGAGCAGTTGACTCACAACCAAGCTGAAGATGTTTAGCAAATGCAACTGCATCAGAGTCTGAGAAATCCAACCAAAAATTCAATGCTCCTGTGGACAGACACACAATACAATTGTTGCTGGAAAACTGTTCTTAACCCTACGAGTGGTAGAAGAGCAAATGTAGGAGAGGATTTAAGTTGTCTGACTGTACTGAGTGTTTTAAAAAAACCCCTGTCTAAACCCAAACTTACAAAGAAATCATTCCCAACCCCATGAATTGACAGTCTGATAGGATTCTGGGTGAGAATTGAAGGAATTTTCTTTCCTGGAAAACTTTAGGCTAGGAGTGTGTATTGTCTTTTTGAATAGCTTCTGTAATACATCCCTCAGGTAAGATAGGAGTGGATTTAAAGACTTAATAGTTACTGGATTGTTGTAAGAAGTAAATGCCATGCTTAATTCTGCCCCTCCCCTTGTAACTTAAAAAGCTGAACATATGTTCTCACTTTTTGTGGACTAGAACCAGGAGTAAAAAGTGTCAGCCAAAGCAGATTTTTGGGTTTTTTTTCCTTGTAATAGCTATATCTGAATAAGTGTAGATTTTAAATGCAAGTTGGGCTCTAATGATGGCTACTTAATATAAAAATCTTGGCAACTTCTATTTACTCATGAATTTGTTGCCGTGTGCTGCTTTTTAGTTTACAAAATTCAAGTAGTTTATATAACTATTCCAGCTCCAGTTACTGTCCTATAAATGTGAATGTAAAGATGTGGAGAAGGCTCCTGTGCTGAAGCAAATAATTGATTTCAGCCTTGCAGTTTGGAGCAGCCGTGCAGTAACACTGTGATGAACAGAAAACAGATGGTTCTATTTTCCCCACACAGATTACAGTAATTCATAGTTGAGCTGTGAAAATACTATTATTGATTTCTCTTTGGCTGGGGTATTTTGGCAGTTTACAAGTTAAGCTTTAGTTGAGCAGAGTTTGATTGTCAAGTTTGGTTTTTTTTTTCTTTGTTATTGTCCATCCCTGTTAATGTCTTGGTTGTTGAGGCTTGACATGAAAGGCTATCAGGAGAATAGAATTGAAAAGTGACATTTCCTGCTGATAAAGCAGACAGCACTATAATTTCTGCATTGCAGAGGTTAAAATCAAGGTCTGATATTTGCCTGACACTCGTGAGGTGCTTTCTCTGCACCTGTCAGGACCTCTCTTAGCTTTTTTTGTCTTTGTCCAGAGCAGTTGTTTTTCACTTGATTGCAAGGTGAGGTGGTGATTGACAGCTCCCAGGTATCCTTCCATTAAAGGGCTCCTGAGCTCAGCTGGGTGTGCAGATGTTGTGCCCTCATAAACAGCCTCCCTTACAGTGACACAGTCTCTGGGAGCTGAGCTAGCAGAGTTCTCATCTGCAGTGGGGAAAAAAAGATACCAGAGCTTGTATCCCCTGTCAAAAGTGTGGCAGACTGGCTGCACGCATTGCCTGGGATTAAATCAACACTGCCCAGACAGCTTCTGTCTCTGTTTTTTCTTGTTGGCTTTATTGTTTTGTTTTTTTAATGAAAATGGCAATCAGTGAGAGAGGAGTGATGCCCTGTGTCAGGCTATGGTCTCCTTTTGTCTGATGTGTTCTTTCAAGTAGAATTTTCCTTTTTCTTTAATCTTAGAAGCTGTATACAAATCAGAGGGTATAACCATATTTAAAGTTGAGGTTGAAAAGGAGTGAAGCAGGAATACATATTGCTTAGAATGCAGATTTCATTGCATGTTATTTGCAACAAATTGTATATGTAGCTATATATGAAAGGGAATCCTTGGAGCTCATAGCCACTTTATACATTGCTGGCATTTTGAACTAAAATTTGTTTGGCCACCCTTGAGAACTGTGTTTGTAATAAGATTAAAACCTGATGATCAAAATGAGGAATAACCATATATAGCCTTTGGCATCTGCATATGGAATAACCCTCTTTCTTCCTTTGCCAGTTTTCCTTTCCTTTCTGAACTGTCTGCTGCTCTGTATTGGTGTTTGCTTTGAAAATTACCCACGTGTTCATTAAGCATACTAAGGAGACAGGAAAAAAAAGCTATTTTAAAGGAAAAAAATTCATAAATTTAGAATACTTAATAGAGCAAAATATCAACATAAATTTTAACTTTTCTCTTAGGGCTGCTAGTGAATGTCCATACAAAGGCTCAAGAATGTTTGTGAAGATAGCTTTAAGTTCTCATAAGATGATTGAGGTGCAGCTGAGCCTTGAGTATTTCTAATGCCACAAATGCTTTGGCTTTAGGAGAATCTTTGAACTTGTTTTCTTGCAGGGTCCCAGTTATGGCTGTATTCTCCATCTCCTTTTGGCTTGGTGCTGTCAGTGCAGGGGAAGAGGAGTTTTGCTTCTCATTAGCAAGCCACACTTTGCCCTTGTTTGTGTAGGTGTAGCTGCCCCTCTGGAAGGACCAAAGCAGGGGTTGGGCCAGAGGTAGGGCAGTGAAAGGGGGAGGATTGGGGTCAGAAGTGGATAATGGAGGGAGACATTGCTGTAGCTCCATTTCCAGCTGTGGGTATCTGTGTTCTGAATGCTCCAGTGCAGCTCCCCTGCAGGCCTCCAGATGGATTCTGTAACAGAAACAGTGCCTAGTGCTTCCCATTCCTCTGATTCTCTTCTCAGTTTAACTTCACCTGCTGCTGAACACATCTTCTAAGCTTCCTTATGCCCTTCTTTGGGAGATGGGGTATTGTAGCCAGAAAACAGCACATTGAGGTTTTGTGTAGCCAGGTTTAGGATGGGGCTCCAGGGGGATGCTGGAGCACGCCTGGGGCTTTCCACAGTCCTAACCTGGAGTGTGAGACCTGAATGCAGAACTCTCTCTAAAGATGTTGCTTCCTTGTGCAGCTGAACCCCCTGAACACTTGCCTTGCCTGAGGTGACCCAGCAGTAACTTAGGAAGGTTTTCTGTGGAGGACAGTGTTCCCTGGAGCTGGAGGATGTGCCACTCTCCAGCTCAGCTTAAAAGCCACCCTGCTCTGGTGGAGTGAAAACTCAGGGGGGTGGGAGCACACACTGCAGCACTTGTGCAGATTTGGTTATGGATTCTAGGCATGACAGCTGGTGCTTTCAAAACAAACCTCTGGTCTTTGAAAAGTGTTTTTATTTGCATATGCTAAATGTCATCTTGTTACAGGCTCACTCATTTCTGACTGAATGGACCTTGTGCTGGGCACTGATGTATAGTCCTAGGCAAAACCTCGTTACTGAAGGGAGATTGGTTTTGCTGGAGGGAGTTAGAGCAGAAACTCTGGAATGATGTGTGGCTTGCTTTGTGTGGACCTTGTGGATCAAATCCTTTGTAGCTGTTTGAGTTTGCTATGAAAGCATAGCCCATGCTGTTCCAGATCTTTCTCTTGTTCAAATTCCAACCTGACTTTTACGGTTTCTTGCAGGCCAGCCCTCCAGATCTCTATATTGAAAGATTTAACGTAGCTCTTGGACAGTATATGGGAGCATTGCAGAGCATTGTGCCTCTTTTCATATATATGGTAAGTTTTAGAAAATTCTTTTCAAATAAATATGTCCTTACACAAGATACTGACTGAAAGTGAAAAGAATAAAATGCAGCTATAATGATTTCTGATGTGTGACACTTATGATTCATGCCTGGCTTTTGTGCCTGCCTGACAATACTGATCAAATTGTATGGGGAGAGGAAGGGAAAGCCATGTTTTTTAAATGCAGTTTTGCAGTTGGTTTTTGCCCTAATAATTCTTTCCTGGGAGTGGGAAGAATAGTTTTGATTTTAAAGGGAAAAAAACCATCTCAAAGAGTTCATTATTTATATCTTTTTGAACAGAGATCATTTATTGACTTGGTAAGTTTTGGCTTCTTAGTTTGTGCAGATTGTGGAGATGATTATTGTTTCCTTTCAAATAGTACAGATTCAGAAAAGACAGGAAGAAATGTGTCCTGGAAATGTCTTTATCATTTGATAAAGCAATTCAGAGTGTTGGATGGATGAAGACAAAATAATGTTCATAGTGATGTCAGGTGTACTTAAAGTGATTCAGAAACCAATAATTTTCATCCTTTTTGTCAAAGTACCAAAACTTTTATTGCCTTTTTTTTTTTTTTATGGTAATGAATGACTTAAGCTTGAAATTAGTCCTTCTCCCAGAAACTGTCCTTGTTTTGGCATCATTTAAAAATGAAAAAGAAAAAGGGGGGGGATTAAATAAGCCTCAAACTCTTTAAAGTGTTTCTCATTGGTAGTTTCACAGAGTTTGGGAAGCAGCAGCCTTCAGGAGGCTCTCCTGTGTCTCAGTGAATTTAGGTAACTTGATACAGTATTTTGGCATTGGGTTACCATACAGATTTGTTTCCTTAAAAGAGGAATTTGCCTTTCTTGAACTTGGTGTCTTCTAATCTGCCCTTTTATCTGTTTTTATCTGTTACCTGTTAGTTCCTCCTGCTGCCAACAGCAATGCTGACTTGGCCCAGCTGTACAGCTGGTTTCTAATGGCAAATTAGCTGTTATGCTTTTTCACTGAAATAATTTCACTGTTGTGCATGATGTGGGAAGTATGTCTAGAGAAGTCAGGGTGAAAAATGTGTTTCTTAGTTTTTTCTGTATGCATTTGGGAGTACTTTTATGTGCAGGTACTCTTAGAATCTTACATCGTAGTTAGTGTCTAATCAAGTTTTCTCATACAGCAACAACAGTTTCCTCTGTTGGGTCTAAAAGCACAATTGAAAAACAACTGCAAGAGGTGAAAGCCTAATTACAGTCTAAATTACAGCTTTGCAGTTACTTTAATAGATACTTTTCAAAGCATTTTGAAGTGGGCAAAGTTGTTAAACTCTGCCTTTATGTCAGAGGTGACGAGGCTTTCCGTTTCTGTGATTGCTTTAATCAGGGGGTTCCAAGGCTTTGTTCTGAAAGGATAATTATATTGATGCTTAGGAAAACTTTTAATATGCATTTAAATGTTTTTAAAATCTATGAAGCTGAGGAAAAAGTAAAGCTTTTATGTAGAACTAGAATATGGACTAATATTTTTTGTTAGACCTAGTCCTTAAAAGCAGCAGCAGCAGCACTTTCCATCCCTGCTATGTGCCAAAGCAGGAAAGGTGATTTCTTATCCTGTGTGTGTGGTCACCAAGGACATTTCCAGGCTTTTCAGGAGGGGTGGCTGAGAGGACTGACCTTGCAACTGAGGGAATTTCCTTTTTCCTTCTTTTGCTGGGAGCACTTTGTTTTTTCACATGGGGATGGACTTTTTCAGTCTTAGGCTGCTTTTTTTTTGTCAGAAAAGCTGGGAGGCCAAAAGACCCTCTGAGATTCTGTGGGTTTAGGCTCCTTCAGAAGTTCAGAGATGTAACTCAAAGTAAAGCAAATTAAACTGGAAATCAGCTTCATACACAGTGCTTTGTTCCTGGCAGAAAACTGTTCTGTAAATTTAAGTGAGGTTATTCTGGGTGCTTACAGATTGTACATATCACAGTGTGCTACACACATGAATGAAGAATATTTCCACTTGAATGAAAAATAAAATTTAGATGATATATCTTGCTTACAGAATCTCAGTTTTTCATTTTCCTTTGAGATATAGCTGAAAATCTGTTATTTTATCACATTATATGAGCCTAACATTTGTGAGCACTGTGGTTTTGGGATACTTAATATTTTTTCATTGTCTCCAAAATACTGATATCCATGCTGGGTGGTATTGCACTTTGTGGCTTATCAGCTAGAGGGCATTTTGTGTTTGTCTGTATACACAAATATATGTGAGTATGATGTGATAAGCACACCTATACACTGTGTTTTCTTTTTTCAAGTGCTTATTGATCTCCTCTTAATATTTCTCTTTTAAGTTTTGCCAGATTGCTTTATCATAAGGTGTCTTGTAGAATTAATGTTCATATCATACCTGACTTTCTCAGTTACTCACATCTGCCTAGCTTTTACATGTCAGACCTTTATGTGACTGGAGACATTTTTCAAGAAATACTGGCA
Organism: Thryothorus ludovicianus; assembly: GCA_013397245.1. Lineage (NCBI taxonomy): Eukaryota > Metazoa > Chordata > Aves > Passeriformes > Certhiidae > Thryothorus > Thryothorus ludovicianus. The sequence goes on from VZTB01014367.1 coordinate 397,341, forward strand.
CAGCCTAGGTAGTGACAAGTTATACAGAAAATCTTCCTGCTTTACCCCTAACAAGAATGGGGGAGGTGACAGCTCTTCTGCTCTTTCCTTTCAGCACTGGATTGGAAATGAAGTGCTTCAGTTAGATGCTTTTTCATTGTCTATTTAAGCTCACACAAGTGGAACTTCTTTTTGGAAAGGTGTTTCCAACAAATGTGAAGAGTATTTTACATTTCTTCTGTGTTTGTACTGTTTTGTAACTACTGTGTTGTGGGTTTTTTTGCTGCTTTTCTAGTAATGAAATCACTAGAATGAGAAGTTTAGGCTTTCCAGCCCCTGAGAAAAATGAAGTATTGTAATTTGCACATCTTGTGCAAACTGGTTTAGGGAAATGTTCTAGTGAGAGGCTGTATTGTGTTGTGTTGCTTAACAGTTCCTCAAAGTGTATCTTTAGTTTCTGTGGGTTTCTGTTGCAATGGCAATTCACCATTGACCAAAACCATTACCAATAAGTCAGCCTGTTTCTAATTAGGGGATTCTGTCTGCAAAGCCTTTCCCTCAATCTCTGTTCACAGACCCAGGTGAGGGGAAACAACTGAGTCCCAGTCCTTGATAAAATCTCAACAGGCAGGAGAAATTCAGGCTAGCAGAGGGAACCACCAGCAGCAAGTTTAGTACATTAAAAAAAAAAAAAATCTTTTTAAGGCTGTTGTCTATCTCTGCAACAAACTTAAACTACAATAAGGACATGTATTCAGCCCTCAGATTGCCTTTGTTCTGCCAGGTTCAATCTTTATTAAAGATTCAGTGGTTTAATCTTTATTAAGGTGAATGTTCTCTCTGAAGTTTAAGAGGTTTCTGTCTGGGCAGATTGTTACAGTGTGTTTGTAGTTTTGGTAATGGGCAAGAGAATGGGTTTCACACAAAAACATGATTGCTCTGTGTTCTGGGACTTTGTTCAGGTTTTGTTAAATGCTTTAGTGAATAGGAGAAAAACTTGATTTAAAGTGTGGAAAAACCTTTCTCCCTTAAGATATTCCTTCTTATAGTAAATCTCTCAGATAAGTGTTCCTGTGGATTATTTTTGAGTTGATTTTCTGTTTAACTCTTTTACACCTTTTGTCCAAATTCAGCTGCTTTACTTCCAAGTTAGCTTTTTAATGGTAGGAGATTTTTCTTAAAGCAATTTTTTCTCTCCAGCTTTTAAAACACCTCTATGAATAAGACACAGACCAGAAATCTCACTATTAAATGGAAATGGAGCATTGATACCAAATAGGTATCAGTTAGGTATTGGGGCCCTTGAGGAACTCATGAATAGAATTATCTTTTAATTTCCCTTAAAGAGATGAATTCTTTATTAATGTGAATTGGTCAAAGTAATAGAATCCTAAAAATTTTAATATAGTTCCCTTTTGTGTAGATTTGTATATATCACTTATTTCCACAGCTGATTCATTCTGAGTAACTATCCTCTGAGACTGGCAATGAACCACAGAAGTGGGCAGTTGTGCTGATGATTTATTATTTTAACCTATTTATTTTAGTGGCTTAATCACTGTTAGTCATTGGAAAAAAAAAATTCTTTCATTACAAACATGATATCCAACTGTATTTTAGTGTTAAGAGAATTTACAAAATTTCTAAAAGTTCTAAAATGAAGTGTTTTGTATACAAGCTCTCCAGTGTGGATCAATATGGAGCTCTAGATACAGAAAACAAAATAAATATGTATGATTGTATGTAAGTAGGTTTTTCACCAGTGTTTTTTTTGTTGTACAGGAATGTTCTGTTTTGTTTAAATGCAGTCACCAAGGAAACACTTTACAGGTGGAATATTCTACAGCTTTAATATTCTGTACTGTTTATATTCAGGGAGAAAAAATAAGTTTACTTTATTTACTATTATGAGAAACAAACTTGGAAACTTCTGTCTTATTTTCCAGAATAAATTTTACATAGAAACCAAGCTAAACAGAGACTTAAAAGATGACCTTATAAAGCTGTTTACGGAACATGTTGCAGAAAAGCACATTTACAACCTAATGCGTAAGTAAAGCTGTTGAATTTTTCTTATTGTGGAAGTCTGGAGAGCCTCAGTGCTTTCAGATACTGTGGAAATCCACAGCAAACAGGGATAAAATGCCAAATATTAGTGAACTTCAATACAAATTCCTTTGAGGCATGAGGAAATGTGACACACTGAAGCTTATTTTTTCAGAAATCTGCCTTTGTATGAAGTAATGCTTTGCTCAGGGTCTGGGGAAACCAATATTTATTTTCCCTTGTGACTTGTGATTATGACACAAGGAATGTTTTATTGTTCTGTTGTTTATGCTGATACTTTTCAATGTCATTATCAAAATATTGACAGGTGTCATTAAGAGCATGGTGTGGTGAAAGAGCTGTGGTACCTCCGGGGTTATTGTCATGCTGTACTCGGGTCCTGCTGCAGGGGGTGACCTGCAGAGTGCTGGCAGCAGTTTCTGTCTCAGGTTAATGGGTTAATGCAAATAGAATGTGCTTCAAGTGACAGCCACAGGGGCACTGAACGGGAAGTGTGACTCCTGTGGTGAGCCACAGTGTCTGTCTGGAGCCTGCCACCTCTGAGGGTTTGTGTGAGCACAGGGACCTCGCTGCTTGGCCCCTCTGAAGGGCAGCTAGCAGAGCATCAGAGCAATGGCAGTGCAGATTATTGCTCCTTTTGTCTTTGCTTGGGTAGCAGTGCCCTGCTCTTCCCAGGCAAGGCAGGGGGAAAGGAGCCTTGCTGCTGTTTCAGGCTCACTGAGAGGTGATTTCCTAGGAGAGGAGTGGGTGAACAGGTGACTACAAGGTCAGGGAGCACGCTCCAGGGATGGGAGATCATCAGCTCTGATGAAATTTTGTTCTTGCCATCTGGAAAAGTGTCACTAAGAGCAGATCACATCACCTTAACAATAGCAGAACAATGAGAAATGCCCAGTCACAGCCTGATGTTTTATTTTGTGCCAAAGAGAATTACTGATATGAAACTGGTATGGTAAGATGATTGCTGCAACAAGATCGTGGAAAATTTGGCCGATATTGCCTTAAAATGTTTGCATTTTTCAGGTAAAGAAATTTTTTTTCCAGTGGCAGAGCAAAGGTGTAACACTGAAAAAGCTTCTGACATAAGTGATGTCAGATGTGTTGTTGCTAAGTAATTAACTTTCTGCAGTGATAATAGCAGAATCAAATAGCAATTGCAGATGAACTGTTGAAAGAAAAAGACCCTTGGTATTGTGTGTGTGGAATCACAAATACTTTTTCCCAGCTCTGTTAATTGCAGAAGTAAAATGAAAAAAAAAAAAAAGTAAGCTGTCTGTGTTGCTGTATAATGAAGTTTCTTGTTTATTGAGCAAGAGATTCCTTTCCTTGGGTTGACTTCAGTCTGACCATCAGTTTATTGAAGCTATTTGGGTTTTATCTCTCTCCTAAGTAAGATGATAAATACTGACAGGCATGAACTCCTAACTGTGATCTGATTTAATTAAGTCTTGGATAAGAGGATCTATAAATTGAGTTAAAGCATGCCTAAATAAAATTTTAAACTTGCTAACCGATTCTTGGGAAGTAGTTGAAGATATGTAGCACATGATGTAGTACTGCAGAAGTGCTGAAAAACTTCTAGTCTTGTATTTTTTTCTGCATTTCTCAGCTGTTTTTTCTAGCTTCCTGAAATTCAAACCAAAACAGATGAGTAGTACCTTCCTTTTTGGAAATGTAAGAGCTCAATGAAATAGAATGCAAGTTGGTGTTTGTTATTTACTTCTCTTCCCAATGTCAATGTGTGGTGCTCTTTGCTGATATTTGATACAGATTTGGTTCAGCAAAAAAATATTTCTGTATTGTGAGGGGAAAAAGGTACAGGTATGAAGGGGATACTTTGGGAATTAAAGTCAGAGGAGTTGTGATTCATATGGAGAAATTTAACCCTGGGGCTGCGTTTTAAAGAGATGCTGCAACTGCCACTGCAGTGACAGGAAGCATGCCTTCCCTCTGCAAAAAAAACCCAAATTACAAAATTGGTTTAATCCACTTGAGATAGACTTGGAGGGTCAGAGGAGCATCTGCTCTTGCTCCTGAGATTTGTTGCTATGATTGTACGAAGTGGGTTTTGTTTATAGTGCCTTGTCATTCTCTCAGAGCCTGGGAGCTGACATTTCTGTTTGAGGCTGTGCTCAGGAAGGACTGTAAGTACATTTCAGGTTTCATTTTTGAAGAAGTTCCTGCTCCACTTCAGAAAGACAGGGAGAGAAGGCAGAAGAGCAGTGCAGCCCCCATCTCCTCCTTGACCTGTGTTTTTACTCAGACTCCCCCAGGCTGAGACCCCTCGTTCCTGTGCTGGCTGGTGGGAGGCAGGGAGGTGCAAGATCAATGCCTTTCTCTGTGGTGGGAGCACTTCTCCGAGCACTTAGATGCAAAAATTTGAGTGATCAAGGTGTCAGTTTGTTATTTACAGAGGAAATATTGCCTAAGTGAACATCACTTGGACAAATTTTTCCTGTACCAATGCCAATTTGGTTCCATTTGGGGTTTGATAGATGAATTTTTTAATTTTTTTTTTTTAGAAAAAAGCACTTGACTATCTGGAGCACTTCTCATTAGTTAAAGTAAATACATAATAGAAACCCACAGTACACAGATCCACGAACACAGCTGTTTGTGGAACACTTTTACACTCACACATTTATCGAGTCAATGCTCTTCAAATTAAAGTGGGTACATTTGAACTAAGTGAATATAACCTGATTATTTTCCTTACAAAGCCAAAGCTGGCTCTTGCTGATAAGACTGCTGCATTCAATGGCTTGGGAGAAGTTGCTGTGTGCAGAACTGCTTAACTGAATGTAACAAGCAAAGATACAGCATCTTATTTACAGGCAGCTTCAGAAATGAGGGTGGGAGGGGGAGAAGATGCAGATAATATCCCTGTGTCACTAGGGAAGGGGTGGTGGAGAATGTCATCTTTGTTCCTGCTACAGCCCTGCATGAGGTGACTTGTAAGCAGAAAAACTCAGAAATAGGTTTATTTTCTCCTTAAGCAGCCACTATGTCTGCTGATAGTCCTGCACTGTAATCTCCGTGCCCTGGAAACATCCTGCCTGTTTATTTTCATCTAGAAAAATGGCAATTACTGTGTGGAAGTGAATAGCAGCTCCTGACACTCCCTACTTCTAGTGCTTACAGTAGGTAAAATTCAATGGCAGAGTATTCACAAGTTACTGCCACTCTTCTCCTTTTGGATATTGGCAGCTTAGTGCCCAAACTGAGCTTGCTTTTGGATCTAAGAAAAGAGGAAAAGCCATTAAGAGCATAATATTGTGTCTCCTTGGTGGAGAGATCACTTGGGTTTAAATTACAAGAGTTTGCAATAATTCCTGTTCTCCTCCTGAAAACTGAAGGAAGGAAGGAAGGTGAGTGCTAGGCTGGAATCCTGCTCTGCAAGCTTGATGAGGTTCCCAGCACCTCCATTCTGAGAAAAAAGCAACAGAAACTTAAGCTGGTCATGGAGGTGAAAACTGATTTAGAGGGCAATCTGAGGGCAGTTCTACTTCTTTGCTTACAGCAGTGTTTGTGGGGAAGCAGGATGTGTCAGATTGATTGTGGCACTCCCAAATAAGCCTTAGCATATCTCTGTAGTACTTCAGCCATTTATTTCTGTGTGTGTAGGCCTGTTTCTTGCCTTACATGTTACTTTGAGTTCAAGAGGTGTTTTTTACTCCTGAAAGAGCAATGTGCTGGTACAGATCATTCAGTTGGTTCTTTCCAAAAAAACATCTGCCTGCACTTTTGTACAGTAGTTATTCAACTGGGAAGTGAGATGAACTTTATCAGAGGACAAAAAGCTTTGTGCAGCACTTCTGATTATTTTGTTCTTGTTGCCTGGGGTAATTACAGAATTAGCCTCTGAAACCTGAGCACTCAGAGTGGTTACTGTGTGGGGATTCTAAGGGCATGTAGGCAGTTGTTGAGTTTCTTTATATCAGTGCCTGTGTGAGCTTTGACCTAAAGCTCAGTATAAAAATATACCACGTTTGGCAAGTAAAAGTTTTTCTCATGGTTTCCAAGAAAAAGTTCTTTGAAAAAAGTCAAGAGGAGGGAGACCACTCACAGCCTGCTTCATTATGTTTTCATTTTCTAGTTAGTCACAGAGGAAGTCTTTTCTCTCAAGATTTTTACATATGACAGCTTTATTTCTTCCTAGTTAGGTCACTTGGATACAGATGAGGGGAAGAGATCTTGTTCCATTTTCTTTATTTTTGTGTTGGAGATGTATTAAAGTTCAATAGAAGGGCTGTTTATGTTGGAAAAGGTTTTTCCTTTGTGAAAACAGGAAAGATATTTCCACTTCATTGGTGCTTTCTAAAAACTACCAGAAAACCTAACTCAAATGTTAGCAGCTCTTTAACCATGAAGTTGTCCAGCTTTTTGATTCAGCAGGTAGAACTGTGATGCAAAATGATAGAGAATGAATCTATTTGTAGCTGTTAGAGGTTGGTGAATGTAGCTGGGAGGATGTTGGCTGTGCAGTGCCTCAGTAGCAGTGTTTGTTCTTCTCTGCATTTAGCAGCTGTGTTTTGCTGTGCTGACCTCCCAGAGCCTGTTGATGTCAGTGAAGCAAGGGACCCTCCTCATCTCTTCAGCTGTGTGCTGCTTTTTTGACAAAATGCCTTTCATTAATAAATGCCATATCCAGCTTTTGTTTGTGAATACAGAACTCTCTGTTTGAGAGGAGCAGTGCAAAGGGCTGAGAGGAGGACTGTGATTGATGCCAAGTTCATGGCCTGACTCTACAGCTACAACAGAGACCACAGGGTTTGTTTTGATGTGTGCTGGGCTTTTTTATTCACTCTTCTTGCCTCACTCTTTGGCACAGACAGACAAGAAGAAGATGGATTGAATTGACTTTCACCCTGTTTGAGGTGGCATTTCTTCCCTCCTCGATTTTGACACCTGTCTCAAACAATCTGCACATGAGAAGCAACCTGTAACTGCCTTGCTGCACAAAGTGCAGGGAAAACACCCTGACAAGGGGAGAAAACACTCTCATGGTTTCCCAGCTTCTTGCAGAGAGCATTGCCCCCAGCCTTTCTGTGTGCTGCTGACATTGAAGAAGTTATTCTTTGTGCTTCTCATTTCCTTGTCACATCTAATGACTGTGTTTCACAAGGAAAATGATCCTGTTCTTGAATGTCTGTCCTGAGCTGCTTCTGACAGCAGTGCCTGAAGCATCGTTATGGGTTTGGTGCAGCAGAACCACAGGCTTTTATCTGAGAGGTTTGGGGCCTGTAGGAAGAGCTGAGGGTTTCATGGCATGGTTTTAGCCACGTCTGCATCAATAAGAGGGGTGGTGTAAAGGGAGCAGAATGTGAAATGCTGAGGTGTTGGTGTTGGGGACCCAGTGCTGACCTTTGCCTGCTTTTTGGAGAGTTTTATTTCCCACTTGTTCATGTCTGCTCCTTTGGACAGAGTGCCAGGGAGTAGCAGTTTGAGCACGTCTGGTTCAATCTTGCCCAAAAGGAATTAAAGTAATGTGCTCCAAGGCAGCTCTGTCATACCACCCAACAAAGTGGGGACGATCAGTAAATTTACTTCAAAATCACATTTCTAATCTGATCTAAAGCTTTAATATAGAAACTGCCCTCAAGAGTTTGAAATCATTATTCTTTTTGGTTTGGGATTCAGAGTTACTGCTGTGATGACAGAAGCAATGTGTTTTTTAAAAGTCTTTTTTGATTACTGGGGCCCTCTCCTTCTGTAATATATTGGATATTACTCAGCCTCTAGACACTGCTTTGCTTTCTCCTGAAACTCTGAAAAGTTAGTATGAGAAGAAAATCTGCACAACTCTACTCTGCTATGTCCATAAACTGTATTTCTTGCTTGTTAAGTTTAAGAATGAGACAGAAAAAAAGGGAGATTTCTTTAAAAAAGAAATATTAAAAAAGGCAGAACTGCTGGCCTATGGAGTGACTCTGTCCTTAGAATTAGCATGTATCAGAATAGGTAAAATGAAATGAGATTTCTTCCTCAAGGCCTTAAAAATGACAAAAG